>VOMN01005838.1:0-15972 GCA_014899125.1 Orchestia grillus | reverse complement strand
TTTCTCTTAATGCAACAAAATGAGTGTTCCCCAGTGTAATTAAACTTTGATGATAGATATATTGTTGTCAGGATAAATATTTTGCAGGCAGTCTCGACATGGATCACAAATACGAAACTTTCAAGATTCACATTACCATACTAGTAGGCGCGTCTCGCCAAAATGGCGGGACTAAGGTTGGTAATTTCATAAGATACCCTTTTATATATGGTAAATGTGATACGAAATATTATTTGCAGTACCACCGATAAGGACGGACTGCCGTCTCTGACAGTCTCGCTGATATTCAGAAATACGGACCCGGGAATTGTCTCATATCTAAATCCCTAAGATCAGACGGACGGACCAAGCAAACAACAGTGGGCTATTATCACATATTGGGATATAAACACACGCATGGGATATTTATGTATGTACGTAGTTCGAACCCTCATTTGCACAGTTGTGAATAATGTTTATGTTGCAATTTTTTACTGAAAATAACGAGGAGTCATTCGTTATTTTAGTATTTAAGGGGACAGTCCGATTTAGTTTTGTCCATAAGCTTAAAAAATGTACTTTCATTTTAAAACATTCTTTGTTCGTATTTTATAGCTTTTAACACGTACCTTGCATTAGGCTGTTCCATAGTTAGGTCATTCCAGAGTTAGGTTAGGTTTGAATACGGCGATACCTCCGTGTTTAGAACTTAAACATGTTTCATAATTTTTGTTCTCTATACATGTTCGGATTCTTCGTATTTAGTTATTTCAATGATTTAAGTTTAAGAATTCTCTGCGAATGCAAATGAAACTAGCGTTGGCACACAGGCAAACCATTATGCAACAGAGCTTAATCGGTACACCGGTGGCCATCAAAGCAATACGCGGAGAGCGTGTTAAATTGGAAAATTGTACTTTTAGAGGTGTCCATTATCCAAGTGTCAGCACAGCAGTGATAGTAATTCAAAGTTTTCGTAATATATACATCACTGTAATTAGGATCCACTTGGGATTAAATATTTGATTCAAAATCGCTTGAGAGTGTGTTTGAGATGAAACAAATGTTGTAAATAGTTAATTCCGAAATTTTCAGCAGAGGCGTAGCAGTAAACATTGAATTATATACATTGTAGTGAATTTTCTCACTGCTTATTTATTTTTTGTTCGAGTACAAATTACATATCTATGTAGGTAACAATAAATACTAATGATTTAGCTATTTTGAATATTTTATATTTTGATTTAGCTATGTGGATATTTATTAATCTTCATACGCCGGAGTATACGCATTTTTTTGTTACAAATGCGTATTTCAAGATGAATTAAAAAATTATAGTATTTATATTTTAACAGGACTTCCTGGCATATTTCCAATAACATAAATTTTATTTGAAGTAGTTTAGAATGAAGTAATGAAATCAAATGAGCTACGGCATTTTAAATTTGACTTATTTTAATTCGAAATCGATTTATTTTAATCTTAAATTGATTTATTTTAACCTGAAATCGATTTCTTTTGATTTGAAACCGATATTTTAAAATTTAAAATGGAATAATTTTAATTTTTAAATTCATGTATTTTAATATGAAATTCATTTATTTTAATTTAAAACAGATTTTTTTAAAATTTAAAATTGATTTATTTGAACTTGAATTTGATGTATTGAATTTGAAATTGATTTATTTGAATTTGAAACTGATATATCTTATTTCGAAGTTGATTTATTTTTCTTTGTATTGATATATGAAACAGAATGAAATATAAAATAGATTTATTCCTATTTGAAACTGATTCATTTTAATTTGTTATGAAGTTATTTCAATTTTATGTATTTCAATTTGAAATAAAAAAGTTGTAGCTCACCAGGGTATTATTTATGACTGCGTTTGGACACACTCTTATTCACGTTCATATGCGTCGCTATGACACTTGTTAAAGATTCTTGATTTGATCTTGATTTGTAAAATCTTGTTAGGGTACCATTTCAAAAAAAATTAAACTAAGAATTTCACTGATATATTAAATCAACCATTCTCATTTATTGAAACAAACATCGAAATTGGACAGAACCAGTCAAAGAAGGTTCGGTGAAACAAATCGTAGCATCATTTTCTTAACTAATAATCAAACTTGGGAACCCTTTTAATGATCAGGTAACGTCGCAAACAAACGACTGAGCCGTCCCCAAATCAATTAGTTAGACAAGTGTGAACTTGAACAACGTCGTTGATAATAAAGCACGCCTTTGAATGCATGCATATAGCTGCATTTCACTCTTTAAATCGATGCTGCAACTAAACTGTGACTGTCAAACGTGTTACTAAGTGGCTTTGAATGCGCTTTTTATACAACACGGATAAAATTGAAGCTTGCAATTAATAGTTATCACTAGATAAACTTTTTCAGTATTATCCAATTACGGAAAAATTAAATAAATGCTTACGAAACACCTCCTTCAACAGGTATAATACAGGACCTGGATATATGAACTTGGTCAACTCTATTTTTGATGTACTTTGAAAATTTAGAGCTCTGGTTTGCGGCAGAGTGAAGGTAGTTCAGGAAACGTACACTCACCAGAATATTTAAATGGAACAGAACAAATTGATTGACAACCAGAAAATCAACTAATAAAAAATTTAAGGGACAAAAGCATTTAGTTGAAATTGATATCATGGTAAATTAATATTTTATTTGATAATTTGAGTATCCTGATTAAAAAACTCTTTACAAAGCTTCCACAAATTACTAGAAACACTTGTAATGTAAACAAACTACGATCGGCACAATCATTGCCAGTGCAGTTATTGAAGAAGTACGTTCAGTGATTTGAGAACCGAAAGTCAAAGAAATACCCAACCCTTTTCGAAAGCGAACAGTTGAACTTCGTTATGCAGGATTAACTTATAGGTCAACTGTTGACCGTATTTGGTTCCATACTCAACAGTTGGGACAATAGTTCGGACGCATCGAGAGACTGGGGCAATCTTCAATCTGCCAAGAGACAGAGCTCTTCGCAAGATCAAGGGCTGCTTTCAGTGTTTTGTGTTGTGTAAGATGACGAATGAACCCAAGACAAGACGTACATACATACACAAAGAGCTGGGATTTCAAGGAAATCACGTTTCTCTGAAAACGTTCACTAGAGAATTCAATCGAAATGGTCTGTCTACAAACCTTCACTCCAGCAGAGATCCTGTTTTTACAGCAAACCATGTGAAGAACCGTTTAACCTTTACCTAAGACCATCTTGACAAAGGAATTGAGTTTTAGAAACGAGTTGTACGGTCCGATAAGAACGCAATTTAGGTTTTCGGCCGAACCGACGCTCGTTATGTTTGGAGTAAAACAGAAACTGCCTATGATTCCAAGAACACCATCCCTACCGTCAAAAATGAAGGAGGCAGCATCATGAGGTGGCGCGGTTTTACTATCCTTGGAAGAGGGGAACTCCACATCAATGATAAAAAAATGGGTAGTCCCATGTTGAGGCAGGTATTGGGGCAGAAGCTGCTTCCGAGCTCAAAGATGTTCTAAGGCCGGTGCTATCAGATTTTTCAGTAAGACATCGACCCCTAACATGTAGCAAAATGAGCCAAGGATTGGTGCACAACTAAGAAAATGAGTGTCCTTTCGTGGCCTAGCCAATCGCCTGACATCAATCCCGCGGAAAATTTGTGCAAACATTCAAACTGTTGTGCACAGAATGAGTCCAAAGAACCTTGTTGATTTGAGGATCGTCTGCGCGCAAGAATGGAACTATATATGTACTACTAACGGAGTATCAAAAGATAGTTTCCAGTTACAATGTTGTTATTGCATATAAAGTTACAATACTGTTATCGCAATTAAAGGTCAAGCAACAAAATACAAAGAACTTGTTGTTAGTTTTGACATAATACTTTCGTCCCTTACAGTTTTCGCTTGGTTGATTTTCAAATTTTCAATAAATATTGTTTTATCCTGCTTGGATATTCTGGTAAATACATGTTCTCTGAATTACCTGTACTCTACCCCAAGCCAGAGATAAAAGTTTCTTAAATACAGCCAAAATAGAGTTGTGTAAGTACCTATGTATGTCCAGGCACTGCATTTTATCTTATTGAGTTATATTAACGAATTGATTTCAATTTGATAGACAGGCTGCTAAGAGAATCATAGTAATTGTTTAGTAAACTTAAATGTTCTAATCTCTTCGCTGAAAAAAATTGTGTACAATGTTCTATTATTCATAGTGTCATACGATTTTTTTGGTGTTAAGAAATAGCAGATAGTGAATATTCTATGGTAGAATGATGTCAATAAATATTTACCGAATAAAACAAGTTTACGTTAGGGAGTTTTTTTCAAGCTAAGGGATACGATTTCGGGTTGCATGCGAATCAATGTTATTTATTTACATAGTTTTAGTTAGTGTTCGGCTACATACTGTGGAGAGATAACGTTCCGTCTCCGTACACGCATAGCAGAGCACAAGAGAATCTCTACTCGTACAGGTAGGGTAATCACACATAAGCCAGTCGCACAGCAACATTAGGGATAATGCTTTGCAGTACGGCCATGCAGTACTGGAAAATATTTACAAAATAGTGGGCGTAAGCAATACTATGGATCTTAAGTTGACTGAGAGTGTTGAAATTCATTAACTAAATACATCTCTTAATTCTAACGATTCTTCTCTGGAATTGAACGCTTGGAAGTAAATGTAGTATATAGGTTGCTGTATCAATATTTTAGCTTATAGTCTATATTTGTTACCTTGATTTGTATTTCAGCCTATGTACCTGATTCCATTTTCTTCGCATATTTATTCTATACCGATGATGAGCAAGATTATGCTCGAAAGCTCTGATGAGCAATTTTATTGAAGACGAGTGCGTTTTTACCTCCCTTGGTGTTACCCTTTTTAGTTTGAATTAGATTTCTCCGGAATAAGTCCAAATGTGCAAATTAAAATATTAGGATTTAACTATTGCACGGTCAGTACTTAAATCCCAGTTATTCTTAGAAATAAACGAAAAATCGCTTGGTTTCTTGATGTCATACGAATGAACCTTTCCTACAGCAGTCTTAAAGGCATACCTCAGGTCATTTTCAGAATTATATTGCTTTTCACTGACATAAATCTTTCTTTTAAGAATGCTCTACAAGTTCTGTACTAGATTTAAACCCCAGAAACAAGGCGGCCACTCCATAATCTTGTAATACTTAGCAGAGATATTTGTCAAATTATGGGCTGTAAGCCACGTTGTGCGCGATGGAACGTTATCATGTATGATAATAAAGTTTTTCATGAATGCCAAGCTTTTAAAATCGCGTCTTGAAAAACGTTTGCCTCAGTAAGCTCACGTGGACATCAGCTGTCAGTGTTACGCCTTCGATCGTATACTCTAAGAGGCCTAACTATTTTGTTATCAACAACACCAGTCAAAACACACCTCCACTTCCCTGCTGACAACTTTTCCTCCAACCGTTGGGTCGGTCGATGTCCGGCTTCCATTGAACAAACCATGTTCAAACGGCTGTTTCATGTATTTCCGGACCCATTCAAACAGTTTCCTCTTGTGCATTGGCTTCAAAGCAGTTCGTATATCAGCTTCTCCACATTCTGTGAGGCTCTTGAGAATACGGTATCTTGAGGTTATTGCCATGGCACACCAGGAGCAACGGCACGTTCGAAAATTGAACTTCTTTCTTTACGTAGAGTTCGATGCGACCCACGTGCTTTTTCATAGTTTTGCTTGTCAAATCGACCATTGCACATATCGAGGGTACTAACAAATATTTTCACTTTACCCTGATGTCAGCCAATTATTCTAGCAATTTTCAAGGTAGAGAGCATCTTGTGGAGTTCTTAGATGATTTTTAAGTTTTTAGCTGCTGTTAAAGCTTTTTTACTGGCCATCTTGCGTATAAATTGCAGAGTGGTTACTGCAACAATGCTCCAAAATGGCCGAAGTCGATTTTAATAGTGCAGATCGTGTCAAAATTTCAGTAGTGCATATGGAACAGTATTTTCAAACGCAGCATAAAATTTTGAAAGTTTAAAAAAAAAAAAATGATATGGGTTGTTGCCAAAAACTGATTTACAAATAATTTTTGAAAAAAGTGTTGTTGGATGGCTTGATTTGCTGTATTTGAAGGACCTTAGTTCACTCTTATAGCGACGCCAAGAATAAAATAAACAAGACAAGGGTCAAATATGTTGCATGCAATACACCAGAAATCGGTTGCTAAGTAGAAAAATTTCAACCAAAGTCACCTAAAAATCAAATTGCAATATCTTATCCTTATTGTACGTTCCCGATTGTTTGTTTATCACAGGATAGAAATCATTAGACGAAAGTAAACGCATAAAATTGTAAACTTTGTTTAACTTCAGCGGATGACAAAGGCTCACATTAAAATTCTTTTAATGGATTCAGGTACTTTCGGCTGAACATAACTCATTACAAATGCGTCTAAATTCACCAAATTCCAGGACAAAGGTCAGTACGTACATGAAAAAAATGAAGAAATACCAGAGTACACAAAATAATCTCAATTTCATCTCAAACGAAGGTGAGAGAAACGTAAGAAAAAAACTATGTGTTCTTTTCTCTCAACTGTCGTCACTCCTCGTTTCATAGCATACCTGTTCACACATAATTTACCATTCATAGCCTTCTGGATAGACTACACACTAGATTACTTGCTTCATTGAGCCATGCTTTTGTAAGAACAATTATTTCGAGGACATCAGGAAATGTTTCCAAGCGGTACAAATTGTTTGTGAAACTCTTGATGTTGAAGAGATTAATCGATATTGAGTTCAATGTACATAAACAATTTGAACAATTAAATAATTCATATCACTAGTTACGTGTAAGGGTTTCTAAAGCATCATGAGAGGCGTCAATGTTCAGAAATTTATTAATCAGTTTGAAAAATATTCGATCCAGCAAGCGCAATGTAATACAAATCTATTCTGAGAACATATTCTGCTGTTTACAATGCAATGTTCGCGTTTGAGTTGTTTGATCTCTTCGTCACAACTGCTGGTCGACCGCGGCAGGCGTCTCTACGACGCCAGCTCGCCTGTAGGCCTACACCTTTGGTGCTGTGGTCGGTGAATATATTGTGGAATGTAGTGCCCCGGATTTATCTTGGCTAAGATAACAATGTCGACGGTAGTAGCTTATGCTGTGCCTCGGAACAATGTGCCGATTTGCAACATAATAAAGATAGTATTGCAATTACGGACTCGTTTTTCTACATCTGAAGCTTGTGATGTCGTTGTTTTAAGAACTCTTGAATAATATACACATATGATTTCTTGAAATGAAAATATTTCGAATAATAACACCATAGTTTCCAAATTTCTGTCACCATAGAAGTTTGTCTTTCAACATCGTACGTGAGATGCAACCAGCTGTTTCGTGCTAAAACTCAAACAATTATTGCACTAAATAATTGCAATAATTACTTATGGTCTTATGCGACGACTGTGTACATGTAAACGTCTCCGGAAATTAATTCAATTTTCTGATGACTTCTATACTCAGACATTTTTCGATGGTCGTTCTCACGTGAACCTGACAGTCCAGTCTCTCATGCAGGTCATTACGTATACATCGACTCTGCCGCCAACGCCGACTGGAACGACGTGGCGCGTCTCTACTCGCCGGTGTTGAAGCCTTTCGTCATCAGCCCCTCGTGCGTCACCCTCTGGATGTACAGGACCGCGCGCAGCACAGGTTATTTTCTCTCTTTCGTGCACGAATGATCTACATATAGTTTTTATGACTAACTACAGCTTCAATCTTCCTTGAAGTCTGTAAGTGTTCAGACACATTTCTAGGACTATAACCTCAGAAATTCTGATTTACTATAACTTCAATCTATTGATCAAGGGAATATAAAAAATGTTTCTTGAACACATTGAAACTAGAACCTTTGGTTATGGACTCATTTTCAGCAAAAGTCTGCGAAATACGTGCTCTTTATGAACATATTCATGGGGAAGAAAACAGTCGGGAAAATAAAGATTAAAACAATGCATGAAAATGGCAAAACATGACGAGAAAAAAATACACCAAGAATGCTACTAAATTGTAGAAACATTATTAAAAAAAACTGATCCCCGGTTGACTATATTCATAGGATAGGCACTTTGCAAGTCGTTGAGAGACGTTTGTAATTTGTGTATGGATAATTACTCTAAAGTGCGAAGGTCTAAATCGTTAGAACAAGAAACTATAATTGTAGCGTTTTTATGAAGAAACTTTGGTCACAGGTATTATTACGGCAATGTTGCCGTATAGAAGAATGCGAGGGAGAACACAGAACTTTAGCTGTGCGATGACTACGGTCGGTATGCTCAGAGTCGGTCCCTTACTTAAAAGAGCTCGGCGAGTTGAACCCACGTACTGCGATGTGCACAGCGCTCAACTGAAATTGTATACGAGTGAAAGCCGCATATCAGCTGGTACTACACCCTTAGAGTGAAACAGGGATTCTATAGTGCACTTGTTGATCAGTAATTTTTTAAAAGAACTACTTGGAAAATATTTTGGCCATAGATTGACAAATTCAGTCCTGAGTTTCTCAATTTGAAAGCCGTAATATGGAATCACAGAGTGAATATTGCCCTATTTCAAATATCATTGATGCGATCTTAATGTGTGGATTTGATAAGAATTTAGGTGTTAACCAAACCAAGAGACCAGTGGGGTCGGAAAACCATTTCCTATAGAATAACATTGAAGAAAAGGGAATTCACTAGGAAAGTCTGCGTAGTTGGAGCTCATTCAATGGGCCTGCGAATGAGAGTTAGTATGCTAATTGATTTAAGTCTGCTGCTGCTGAAGATACTGGAATTACTAAGCCCTAAGCTGAAAATTGTTTTCCTGTAAACACTCGTGCATTATGAGTACACATTGACTTCGAGAAACCGGAGTTTATTTTACTGTTCAAAGTTTAAACTAAATATAATACTTTGGTGTTGGCTATTTAAATATTATGAAAAAAAAAGCATCAGATTTCTTCCTAAACAGAACAAAGGTGTCATCTGTACAGCGTTTATAACTGACGGAAATTAATTGAGGACAACAATGTTTTAACCATAAATTTGCGTAGTGACACACGAAAATCTTTGCAAAAGTGGGTCCCTATAAAGAAGCCTCATGCCTATGCCATCCAGCTACTTGTAAACGGTACAGTAGAATATGAAGAAAGAATTAATTAAGAACACAAAGTTCAAAAAATTAATTTACAAAGTTTTTACTGCGATCAAAGACAAGGATAGAAGCACCAAAGAATAGTTTATCTAGATTTAAATCAATGGTTTTTACTTGAGAAGCATTCAGGAAAAGATTTTCAGCGTCAAGGGGGGCCGTGTAAAAATCATTAGCATTTTCTTGACTAGAAATAAACTGGACGAAATCATGAGCATTAGGCAGGAGGAAATCGTTCACGGTGTGATGGTGGAGTTCCGAAAACTAAAAATTTTGCAATACTACAAGTCGCGCAATTGTGCTCAACAAATGTTGGTCTGCAGGGGAATCTGGGTGTGATAGGTTTATAGATTTCGGGAAAACCAAGTAAAATCTCAGATCTAGAATCAGCCGAAAACAGCCGTTTGTAAATGCGATTCTAAATCAAAATAATTTTTTAATTTGCGAAGAAAGGTCGTAACTTTATTTTTCATTTTAAAAGAATATTTTTTGATGGATTCAGTGGTTGGCATAAACTTCGAAGCATCGGAAATAATGTTTTACATTTGGTTAAGATAAATAACTTGGTCAAAAATTACAACTGCAAGCCCTGTATACTGTTTAGGTACAATATCATCTGGATTAGAAGAACTGTTTAAGTTCTATTAGGTCATTACCAAAAAATACAGAAAAAACTTAGAAGTCTGAATGATTTAAAAGAACTACTAGCGAGAGATTGTAACTGCATTGTTGCATCCTTTGTATAGTCAAAGTTCAGGGATTTTCTATTAAGAGAGAAAACAAGTTTTCAAAACTGAGAAAATATTTGAAAAAAACTTATTCGGTTAATGTGAGTTTGCAGAACAATTAGACGCGTCGCCGATTAGAGAACCTGAGCATATTGATAAATAAAGGGGAGGCAAAACTCTAAGCCAATGGCTAAGAAGAATTTGAAACTGCTGCCCAATGAATATAGAACTTAAATTATGGTCTATTATTTAGGGTTTAATAGGTTGAAGGTGATTATTAATACCTACATGCTTCAACTTTGAAATATTTGAGCAGCCAGCACCGAAATATTAAATTTACTTCAGAATTTGAGCAGGACAGTAATCTATGTTTTTTGGTGTCGCAGTGTGGACCATGCTAGAAACTCATCGAACGCGAGAGTTTACGGGAAACCAAGTTTCTCCAGCTTAGGGCTTAGCTATTTCTGTTTGTGTTGCGAGAGGCATAGATCAAAAAGCATGCTAACTCTCATTTTCCGTGCCTATAGAGTGTGCTCCAATTCATCAGACCTTCACAGTAAATTCACGTTTATTCAGTTATATTCTATAGCGAATGGGTTTCCGACCACACTGGTTTTTCGGTTAAACCTTAAATTCTTATCGAATATATACAATGGGACCACTAACAATGATAATACTGACAATATTTACTCTGCGTGATTCCGTAACCTGGCTACCAATTTGGAGAACTCAGGAATAAACTTGCCTGTTAAAATGCTTTCCAAGAAGTTCTTTTAAATAATTTTAACCGACAAGCGCACTATAAAATACTTATTTCGCTATAAAGATGAACTTCCAGCCGATATGCTATCTTCGTTCGTATACAATTTTAGATGTGGGCGTACGGCACCGCAGTACGGGTTTAACTCACCGAGCTTCTCACGTAAGGGTAGCTGGACCTGCTGACTGTGATCATTGCACCTGTGCTCTCCTGTGTTCACCCCCTCTTTCTTTCATACGGCAGCATTACCATAATAGCACCTATGACCTAAGTATCAGCACCAATTGGTTTAATACTTTAGATTCGCGTTCAAAAGATTTCGATCTACGCATTTGAGAGTTATTAGAAGTACGTAAATTACAGCCGTCTCTCAAAAATATTCAAGGGCCTCCAATTTAAAAATGGTCAACAATGTGATCCGTTTTTTAAAATTCTGAGTTAATCATTTATGCGCTATTTTGATGCATATTTTTTTGGGTATGTTTTACCACTTTTATACATTGTTTTAATCTCGGATTTTACTTTTGGTGCCTTTCGCACGAATTTGCGAATGAAGAAGCGTGTATTTCATCGATTTTTTACTCAAAATAAATCCCGACCTGAGACGTTCTAACTACGATGTTTTTAAGATAACATTTCTTTCCAACTTCATCATTGATTTATTTCACAAGAAAAATCTAACGCTTTTATCTTCAATCTTCTTTAAAGTTATGTTGTAATTCACAGTAACTACTAGAACTATTTTTACAGGATACCATGCAATGGAATCAATCAATTTTATTCAATTCAGGGATTCATCTGACTCAATTTCGCGAATTTGAAATGTTGCTGATTTCTGGTGAACAATACCAATGTCATTAGGCATGGCATATTTCATTATTTTGATTAATTAGGCTGACAGTCTGAGTTACATGCTAACATGGATTGTACACCTGTAAATCAAGCATGTCCAGGAGTGTAAATACTAAGTGAACTAGCTTGAAATACATTTACTCAACCCAATTTTACCATGAGGATTATGTGCCTTGTGGCGCAGTTCACCTGGTCTGTAGACCGATATTTTTCTAAAAAACGAAGCCACAAAGCATTTATGAAGGCTCTAAAAATTTGCTCTCGTAATAGAGTGAAGATTGTGCAGCATTTGTTACCATCAATTAACAGAATATTGCGCGTTGAGAAAGCACATAATTTTGCCATATTATTGTACTAGATCTCACAGCTTGAATTCCGGTGTCAAATGGGATCCATTTCTATAATTGGATATCTGAATTTTTCGACTGAATCCGGTGGACGAAACTCGACCTTTTTCACTAGTTTTCTGAGACTCCTGAAATGTTCATAGATTTTAAAACATTAGTTGTTAAAATATAATTATAAAAACTCGCATTACCTTTCTAATACAAGTGATTGGAACAACAAATTAAATGAATCTGGGAGTGCTGTTCCCGATTTTTACGAGATACGTCTCCTCGGTGTTAATTTCAAAATCTTATGTAAAATTAAATATACTGTTTCCTTGTTCAGTAAAACTCATACCAATAGTTAATATAAAGTTTTCGCAGCTAATAAACTCATAGTATTCGATTCTTCACTGGCTATTGCGTTCTGTTATGTCACTTGTTGTTGACCTTGTTCGTATGGTACCAGCCATGCTACCGAGTCTGTGCTCCAGGGCAAATCAACCAATAATGAAAAACAGATCAAAGCAACTATCTGTGAACACGAATAAAGTATAATTATGGAAATGAATAACAATATGACTGCAAAAGCCGTCACTTCTAATGCGGCAATTCAAGATTAACGATATTATAAACTACTCTAAGTTACGCGACCATGCATGTTCGCCAACTATGCGGAGGTTCTGACTATTTCTCAGCATGGTTGGCAGGCTTAGCATTCTCCAATTACTGTTCTGGTGCTGGATTGCGAGCAAGGCTGCTACCACTGTGCAACAAACACTGCTGTTTAAATCCTCCGGGTTAATAGGTAAACTAGTGTACCCACCTTCAGTATAGTTAACTTATTGTCAGGGTCACCTCGTTGATTCTTGAGAGTTGAGTAGGTCATCACTTCTTCCGATCGCTTTCTGGAAATTGTAGACAAGTGCAGAAATAGATCTCAAGTCTTCGTTGCCATTGGAAATAAAATTAGAACTATTTGTTGTGAAATTGGAATTGGGTGCGGTACTGTAGCTGATGACCATTTTATGTCGGTATGTAGTGAATTTGATTTCAGGATTTTGGAATCATTGCAAATTTACCAAGAAATTGGAATGATAAATTCAGCCCGAGCCTTTCCATTAAGTTAGGGAATTTATTTACTATAGATGTGCTGAACTTTAAAACTTATTGAGTTTTCTCTCGCTCTACTTGAATTTTTTGTGCTTCCGTAAAACTGATCCTAATCTGTGTTTTTGTCACAAATGTCGCACTAAACTGATAATGCAGCTGGTCTCCTAAACGTCTTATTCGTAAATAAGATCGATTTTATAAAATTGCCATCGTTGTTGAATTTTTTTGCGCCTACGATGCAACAAATGTTCGTACTCTTTTACGTGCGAACTAACTTATCTTAGATGAAATATCTGCATTGTTCATGTAATATGAGCGAACAGCTTAAAAAAGACGGCAGTTAGTTCTGTTTCGGCTACGGTACGTAACGAAGCATTCCAGCAGAAAAAAGTTAAGGCGGCTCGATTGTCTCGTAGGCTTTCGTGAGAGGGTGGGAGGGACTCGATTCATCATAATGATAGGCTATACCCGTGGAATTGAGTGATTCTAGAATTAAAGTTTAAAAGTTCAACATGTAAATTTTATAAAGATTTTATTTCACATCATTTTGCACAAAGGATCAAGTCGGTTAGAACAAGAGAGTGTAACTACAGTAAGTAGAAATTTGTAATGTACACAGAAAATTAAAAATCCTGAAGCCCAATGTTGAAGAAATTTTCGAGTGAGCTCTGATAGATATGTTATCCAATCCTCTAAGCTTTGTTACGATCGCGTGAAAATTTATTAAGGTTACCGGCAGGAGAAAGCCTATCGCTCCATCAATCACCAAGTTCATTCTTACGGTACATGCAGAGTAGCTCATTTCTCCCGATTTTGAGCGTTCAAGTCGACTAGTTTAGAGAAATACGGCGCTCGGATGCAGGGGACACAAAACTCGTAACTGAGGTACTCTCAACAATAGAGCCCAAACCACAGGCTCAAGGAGTCCGAATAAAATGGTGAAATGGTGAAAATGGTTGAAGGAGTTAAAGAAAATTGGTTGCTAATTGGAAACTCCTAGGCCTGTAATTAACTGTTGGTCGTAGTTTCCGGAACTCATACGTTCAGTTTTTTTGAAAATATTTCTAAGGAAAAAGGATGAAAAAGGTTCAAATGGCATCCCGTTGGGCAATCATAAATCTGACCGCGCAGATGATCAACTTGGTTTTGACAAAACAGAATTCATTTTTTCGTGGTTCTCCTCATTAGCGGAAAAATCTCTCTAAATTACCTCATTTTTATGAGACAAGAAGACAAGCTAGCTTGCGTAGAGAAGCCGAGTAAGCGAAATACATAATTTTGCATATGAAATGACAAGGAAGTACTCTGTAAGATACTTGACTTACGTTGGAAAAATATTTCAGAGAAATCAAGTGTTCACATTATTCCTGAGAATGTGCAAGAAAAGAAAATAATCGAAAATGCAAGTACTTTAGCCTTGAGAGTAATAATTTTTTCAGGCGAAGTGAACATTTACGTCAAGCCAGAGACGGAAGACCTGGACATCCAGGCGCCTGAGGTGCAGATAACGGACGAGGCATGGAACCGGTGGCACCTCGTCTACATATCACTCCAGGACATCGATGAGCCCTTCCAGGTACGTCTGAGTCAAGTTGTTGAGGATGATGGTCCTGATTCAAAATTTCCTTGATGCTTGATGACCTACTCTTTAACGTTATGGGAAACGACGAACACTGTAGTGAGTAGAAAACTCCAACAGGGAGTCATTCTGTTTTTTTTTGGGGGTGCGGCATGCCCAAGCCCCGTATTGACAGACAGCAATCTTGCACAGTTGGAGTACAGTAAGATGAGTAAAATAAGTCAGGTGTTGGAGAAGAGTACGTAAGATTTTATGCTTACTACACCACCAGTGTCCTGAGACCATCGTCAGTTCTAGTACTATCACTTATACATGTGTAAAGGAGATACATGGAAGCAAATGAGAGAAGCAAGAAGAACAATCACACTCAGATTTATGTCTTCATACGTGGGCCTCAGCAACTCTATCTGAAGGTAAAAACGACTGTTTTACATGCGTAAAATCCTATGCCATGCTGTTTTTTCAACAATAACCAATACTAAACTGTCTCATTTTCTTCGTTTTCCATTCGGATGAAGCACTATAGGATGCGTAGTTTATCTTGAGGCAAAAAGAGACTTTGATACAACTTAGTTAGCCATGCAGGCCTAATTATTGTCGTCTTCCTTTCTTCCTCTTCAGTTCTCATCAGACTTCGAACTTCAAATTTAGATTGCCCAGAAGTTTCCTGCCAAGTAGTAGCGAAGATAATCTTTGAACGCCTTCATGATGCCAGCCAGTAGATATGATATTTCCGGGCATCTATATACTAATTTTGATATTAACCACAAAGACAATTAAAGTTTAGGGTATCCTATAAATTCTTATCATAAATTTTGGCCGTTGTATCTGGTACTTTTGTTATCATTTCAAGTTTTGGGATATTTTCGTTGCCTTATTCTGAATTCTCTCTTCTTCTTTGAAGTTGCATTTTAAGGTATGGGTCTACTGTCCATTCCAAATGTGGTCGAAAAAATGCTTCAGATAGGGGTAATATGATTTACCTTGTTATTGCCAAGGTGCTGAAATCTCTACACGCATTCGTGATAAATTCTTCGAGTTCATTTCATGCTCGAGAATTTGTGTGTGTGTTCCTGAAAAGTATCGTTCATTGTTTATTGGAAATTGAGGCAAAGGGTTCTGACAACGGCTCGTTTGCCGATGGCAGGGATGTTTAGGAAAACTTGGATTACGGTGTCGTCTTTATTCTGATCCTCTTGTGTCGTGATTCTGTGAGCAAAAAGGCAGACGTAAAATCTATATTACCAATTAAAAATACATTATATTTCCGAATAGTTCAGTGATGAAAACCGTCAAAATATCGACATAAGTTTATGTTTATCTAACGTCTTACCACGCATAAATCTTGCACGCAATTCATGATATTTTAAGAATAGATAAATTAAATTTAAGATGACATTTATTTGTCGTGGATAAC
>VOMN01005832.1:0-14397 GCA_014899125.1 Orchestia grillus | reverse complement strand
CCAAACCAAGGTGAAGGTAAATAAGAAATCAGCTGTGAGAGTCACGACAAGAAAGAAAATGTAAACATTCAGGAAACGAATTAAAGTTTCGTGGCAAATTGGGAGGTCGTGCCCAATAATTATGAGATAAAGAAAGCAGGTGAGCAACGTAACAAAAGTGCCGGAAAATATATTTTCTTACTAATTGTTCTACGCCAATAGTAGCTATTCACAAAAATATGGAAATTCAAAAGGGAATTATTTGTCCGTTGTAAAAATTAGCTGTACTGTAAAACTAACGTTAAGCATTATCCAGTAATGGTAAACAATAAGACTTATCGAATACACAATAATGAAATCGAGCTAAAATCAGTCCCATGTAGAGTATGAGACCTATTAGGTTTCCAGTGAGTAATTTAGACTACAAACTTATAAATGAATGTGGACTTCACGTTGGGACTTCTATAGTTCTGATTTTTAATTTATTAGCTTATCGTTCATTGTGATGGGATTAGCACATTTAGCTAAGTATTAACTAAAACCGTCGTGCGATTCTTTGTACGTGCGGGAGAATACGGACTCATAAGTGACTACAATTTTATTTAGTACGTGTGGATCTTTATGTTATATCAGTTGGTACTTAACAAGCTGAAAATATATTAAATATTTTATTCAGCGATAACATTATATGAGTACCAACCATAGCTTAGGTGATGAAGTGAACGTCGAAGGTGATGAAGTGAACGTCAGTAAATGGTCGGTGTTTTAATGTTTTACGAACCAATCGAGGTGACTTTCTTTTCTGATATATCAACGAAATAGTGTGCCTAATTTTCATAAATAGATGTGATGTACGATTAAAATATATAATATTATCGAAAAGGTTTAATTATAGGAAGCATTAGTTCTGTGAAATGGTATTTACCTCAGAATAGATTATCGATGAACATTTTAAGTTATCATTTTAAAGATACCCTGTAAATTTTGAATCAATCTCTTGATCTTTTACGCACTGTTATGAAGTGACTCCCTATTACTAAATTTCGAGCCTATATGAAATAAGCCACACAGCTATTTCAATAAGAATAAATGTACTGATGTTCCGTTTTTTTGTCTACGCATGTAGATACATATGCAGAGTATGTCGCTTCGAAATCCCTTTGAAGTCAAGCCATTTGGGTAACGCCACCATCAGGTTGATTTATTTCATCTTTGACATCAAGTTTTTTATAAAAAGAAGAAGACGTTTCTTTTTTCCTTCGCGCATTTGCTACTTCAATAATGCCATGAAATAAATCATATTCAAAATCATTTATGGTTACATGTATGAACAAATAAACAAGTTATTGACGCTAAAACAAGCAATATATTTTCCATTCCCGTCGACGACGATTGTAAGAAGTGAGATTTACGTTATCTTCCAAGTCCTTTCTTTAATCAAGATAATGATTTCGGTCGAACAACCATATCAATAAAAGTTAAATTGACGGACTGAAGAAAATACTTTGAGCAAAGACCTGGTCGCATAGAAAATATTAAAGTATTTCAAGTCATTGCTACTGATTTTCAGTGGTCTCTCAAACTTATAATGAGTTGTTAGCGCATGCATGTTTGTCCGTGGAGACAAACTTTACGCTGCGTTATATCCGATGGCCCAGCATGAGAGTAACTATTTTCTTCGGTGATCTTACATCTGGAAATGAAACTTCAAAACGTACACATGTGTTTTACTACCCTCTGTATGTCACGAATTGGCGTTGTATAAGGTGCTCAATATGAGGCATACCAAATGACTCATCTATACTTTCGTTAGAGCTTAAATGGTTTGGAACTACACGCTCATTGAGAAACTTGTCTTCGGTGGAGTCTTTTCGTTTTCAATCGTGAGGCATAAGAAGAGAAACTCTTGCTTTCTTTTCCGGTGTATGAACTGAAATTACCGGAAGACCATATACTAATAATAACACGTGTTTCAAGTCGATTTTCTGCTGTCTCTGATTTAAGAGATAAGTTGATCATACAAGAATACAATTAAATTTATTTCTCAATGTTCCCTGCAAAACGTTTTCTAAAATCTAAGATGTTAGTGGCAAGCCCTAGACTGACAAAATAAATAATGTATGGAGTGCCTACAAGCTTACATGTTTATTCAGTTGATTAGTTACAACTAATAACTCCACCTTGGGCTAGATCATTTTCCCTCTTTCAATTACAACGCAGAACTTCAAAGTCTTAACCTTCATAATAATATTCAAATTTGCGGCCATAACTACATTTTCATGAGCTAACTCCAGTGTCTTCTTATCATGTACTCCCACGGTGAAAATTAATTTACTTCAGCATAATATCTCAAGATTTTTTCATTTCCGACCGCGGAAGAACACTTCCGAGCTTATGACTTCGTCGGTCACGTCGAAATCGCTCACGGAACTCCTGAAAATCGGCCTCCTGTTTAGCACGCCGGGACTTTCGCCGGACAAAATTGCCCGAGTGTCGAAGAGTTCACGGGACCGAAATCGCTCTCTGGAGTCGAAGAACTCCCTGGAATCCAGCACCTCACGCGTGTCGAAGAACTCCCTGGACGACAAAATTTCACGGGTGTCGAAAATTTCACGGCTTTCTGGGCGGATGAAGAACTGCTGTCCGGATGCTTGGTTGAAGGAAGCCTAGGAGAAAGAATAAACATTGAGTGATCGATCGCTAAGATATTGGTTTAACAACGCTTGGCTACCCTGATTGTACTAAAGTTAGCTACGGTAAAGCTAACAAATCTTGAGACATCTCTCTTGTACCACTCACGTTTGTTTTCCTCTTGGTAGTTTCCATTCATGTGAAGGAAAAGAAAGACGCTAAACAAAACAGTTATTTCAAATGGGAAATTTGCTGGAAACATGGCATGCTGTAAGTTATACTTCATAACCATCTCCTATAATACAGAAATTACTATTCCTAGTTTTTTCAACTCAATAAAGAAAGAGAGTTACGACCCACATATATCATGCAAACGGCTAACAAGCGAGTGTAAACAGTTTCTACATTTTGGATGAGCTCTGTCATTTTTCGGTAAACATATAACGAATAATTCTGTTTGCTAGAGCGCAGGGTTTTTTTACAGCCCATAACCAAAGCAACATCGTTACAAGAATTGCTCAGACAAACACAATGAGCACCAGCTGACTAAGGTGCGTTAATCCCTTGCTACATGTTACTGCGAAACTATATATTTACTGTTCCCCAGAAGTAAATATTTCGCTGCACGCGTAATATATTTGTAAAAACGAGGCAACAGTGTGTCGTCTGATGCAGCGTTTTACACATTGCCTGTGGAATTAAATAAAATAAAATTGACCAGAACATGGTAACTAGAACAATCCAAACTCTCCGTTTTTGATTTTTTAGTACTCGTATATACACAGAAATGTAGTTTACAAAGGTGAGTGTTATTCTGATAATGTGTTTGATTCTAAAAAAATGTCATAATTAGGTTATCAATCCCAAAAAAGTAATCATTCCTATTAATTTGCGTTATTACGATAATGTTGTTGAGTTTAAAAGGTAATTTCATTAATAAAAAAATATACACAGCATACCGTGTCACAAATTACCCTGCTAAACCGTTACAGCTTCTGCATGTATGATGTTAACTATGATTAGAGGACTTTTGCATTGCTATGCTTGTGTTAACTCAAATAACAGTTGCTGATAAAGCAGAGGAAATGGAGCATCTTAGCTATGTGTCACTGATGTAGCACAACACATGAAGAGGAGCTTGAGCAAAATCTCAGTGCTGCAGGCACTCGTTAGCAACAGTGCACTCATTAGCAACAGTGCACTCATTAGCAACAGTGCACTCATTAGCATCAGTGCACTCATTAGCAACAGTGCACTCATCAGCAACAGTGCACTCATCAGCAACAGTGCACATATCAGCATCAGTGCACTCGCAACAGGCCGCTGTCGTAGGACGACCTTGCACAGTCGCTACAGAGTGCACAACCACACACACATAGCGCCGCGACCCGCCAGCTGCTAAAGGTTAATGGCACCACTCGAGGGAAGACTTTCGCCCGCGTAGCTCCTAATGGACTACATGGCAGTAGACGTAGGACAGGGCAGGCTGGGGTCGGCGTAATGAGGCGGAGCTCACAGTCGGCTCCGAATGTCAGATTTCAGCGTGGCGCTTGAATGGGCAAGAAGCCCATTTCCTCATGCCATTCCAGAGTGAATAGTTTGGCGTAGACCTAAAGCATTTAGCCATCTGGAAAATTATTCACTTCCAAATGCAAGTTTGGAAAGAGAATGGTTTTACGTGGATCTGGGGTACCTATGTACGTACATAGATCTATGAAAATTTTTTCACTTTGGAATGAAACTTCCTGGAATGAATGAGATGATTACTACAGGGACATAAGAGGACTGGGAAATTCTCCCGAATAGACATATTTCTGCTTTTGAAAGATGTAGTTATGAAAAAGTTAGTGAAGATCGAACCACACCGTGCCTCAAGTNTGCCTGTGTGTGTGTGGATGCGTGAGAGGCGTGTGTGTGTGGATGTGTGAGTGTGTGTGTGCGGCGGGAATGGCGTGTGTGTGTGTGGATGTGTGAGGGGCGTCGCACATTCCGAAGACATGAAGCCTCCATCGAGGTCGCAGCGATAATCTCGGTAGCAAACAAGATGGAGGTTAGCCAAAAGTTCCATGCACATTTTTATTCGAAGGCTTTTTTCATTGACATTGAGGACAAACATGCGCGGACGTGAGGTCGTCACGTTCAGCCATGTCTCAGGCGCTCCTTCCCTTCGGCGGGAGCGCCATGCTCCCTGTGGCCCCTTCGAAGGGGCGTGGGGAGGACTGCGGTCGGTCGCAAGGCCTTGGTTCACTTCAGTCGGGACAAACATCGTCTGTGAGGCTTCACGACCTTCGTGGGAATCTTAACCCGTAAATTGATCTTTTGCAGTACTTTATAGTACGAGGATACGAGGATACCCGCAGCCAGGATACGAGGATACCTACTGCCAGGATACGAGGATACCTGCAGCCAGGATACGAGGATACCTACTGCCAGGATACGAGGATACCCGTAGCCAGGATACGAGGATACCTGCAGCCAGGATACGAGAATACCCATAGCCAGGTTCAAATTTTCAGTTAATTTCAAACGTCGCTAATTTTCTCTTTTCTATAAATTGAAGCACAACGAACAAAGACCGACAGATGGTAGCGGAATGATATTGGCGAATTTTAATTTGCGTTGTCTACTGTGTTAGATGTTAGACCAAACAACCACATTGCTTTCGCTGAAAATGAATTTCAAGGTTGAGTTTACTTCAGTCTCATCACTGTTGAGTGACAAATGACATCACAAGCGCTGATATTCGTGTTTGGATAGAAATATATTTTGTTGTTAAATGGGCACCCTCAGAAGCACAAGCCAAGACGTTCACATTAAAAAACAATCAAATTCGCTGCCATGAAGGAGATTTTTTGTGGCAAGGCAAATGCTAAGAAACTCAGTAACAAACAACTGCAAGAAAAAAAAACATTATTTTCGCAAGGTAAAAATGAGGCACCTGACACTGCGGTAACACAATGCATCGTTTGGGGTAGACGATTGCCAGGTGAAAGAAATCTATAATTTTCTTCCCTGACTAGAACGAGGTCATCTAGGCGCGCACTGTGCCACACCCAGTGTGTGCTGTGTACATTGTGCTGGCGAGCGGTCAGGGAGCATAATTCCGCCTCAGGTCTGTTGGAGGCTACCGGGAGGTTCCTGTTCCTCTAATTAAGGAAAGATAAAACTCGGCGCACGAATTACCCGTCAAGGAGGAGTGCCTGCCCCAGCTTGGGTCGAATGGGAGTGAAAAGTTCAATGAATGTAAGACTGATAAGAATTCTCAAGGAGGCTGTGTCTTGACTTCTGAGGAGAGCAGAACTTTGTAAGGTCTATCTGGGTCAGTTCTGTAACTGATACTCGGCTGGGAGAAATTTGGGCGGCGGCCACCTGTTGGAAAATGCCTCTGCGCACTTCAGGTTCGCTCTTATTTGATTGAGTCCACAATCTAAAGTTTTAATTAATCTACTTACTTTTTTAAAGGTGAAAATCCCGTGGAACGTCTTTCTACAAATACGGAAAAACATTTTTATTGCTTTTGTTTCACGTTATCTATTGTTTCAATAATTTAATTCCGATGCTGTGCATTGCATGCAAAAGGTTAAAATTGAACAACTGTAGCATAGGAATTTTAAAAGTTGCATAAATTGTTTCAATGAGGTAGTTCAGTCAAAGAATGGTAAATTATGCATATCTTCAGAGCTATTTTTCAAGCTCCCTTCACCGTTTACAACGTTCCACAAAATTTCTCACAGCTGAACCGAACACTCGAGGTAAGAGGGATTTCACGAAGCCGAATATTGACTAAATTTTGACATCATCTAACGCATGAAATAATATCGCTTCGTATTGCAACACGTCAAGAAAACCGCTTTGCGGGGTTTGAAACATCATTGAGAAATTGAAATTGAAATGAGTCAAATATCGGAAAACAAGAAGAAAAATTTAAAACTTTTGCTATTTAAATGAGCAACGAAGTATGCGAGTGCAGATCGTAACTATATGTTTGTAAAGTCCAATATTTTTTATTTCCGAAGGCCAGAGCCAAAACTGTTCTCATTCCGCCAAGCAAGAATTGGCCAACAAATCGCCTCGCCTCAGCATGACAGGGTTTCCCTTGCAGCAGTTCCACACTTGCTGTGTGCAATTAAGCTAAAGTTTTACGTTCCAAAGCAAAGTTAACGATTCTATTTTGAAACTACTCCGATTTGTTTCGCCCCTTAGTTCAAAAATGTTACGCTCGCGGCAATTGGTCGGATTTTTTGGGGGGTAAAATCAATGAAAATAATAGCCATGTCTTTCCTGAAGTGTTACGGACACGCTCCAGAGGCATCTCAAGGGCCTCTCAAGTCACGACTTTTACCGCCCACTGAACTGATAAGCGACGGAACGAGCGGAGTCGCCCAGCGAAAACTCCCCGTCCGTGTAAAACGTGATCCGCAAATTACGAGAATTGACTTGAAAGTTACACATACGAGTGAAGAAAGAGGCACTTCCCCCCCTCCAGCTATGCCATGCATGGATGCAGTAGGTGAAGGGTCCTCTTATTACGCAGATATCATCGTCAGTAGAATATGCACGTCGAGATCCGTCGCTGTGACCGCAGCCGATGCCTCCTTGCGGAATGCATGCAGTGAATTCAAAAGTGCCGCGTGACTCACGGACACACTTAATTAGAGTGGGGCAATGTGATATGACACAATTGTTGGTTCAATAAACTTTAAATGAATCAAAGAATGAACTGATTTTTTTAACTCGTGGCAAGATACGATAAAATTGCATCATACAGGTACTGGTTACGCTCATTTAGAAAAAAATGAAATACTTTCGCCATTCTTTATTTAACCTCGCGTTGATTCAACAAAGAGAAGTGTCAGATCATTATGCCGCACCCTATAGGGATCAGCTCAAAGACAACACGTGCTGCCCTTGCATGGGGCAGCAGCCAGCGAAATACGATTACGAGGCCCTCGTAAAGCTCAGAGCTTCAGTGGCTTTCCTGTGCCAAAATGCGGTCCGGTGACCCAGACGGCGTTGCTCAACGATCGCTTTAGGAAAAAATATTTCAGAGTGATTCGAGGAAAAAATTCGTTTGGATTTGTTTTCCATGGGAAGGTTGTATAATGAATTGCATGCAGAGTCTTTGAAATGGAACTTGTTCTTGAACTCAACGAAACTGGACAATTTAATGCATAATTCCTAGCAAAAGAGAAGAGAATGTGTGAAACTCACGAGTTGTGTTGCCCATGTACGGATACGTAGCAGGCCCTTCTGTGTTACTTGAGCCATTTTAAAATAATTGAATTAATTTTCTGTGGTAGAAAAACGTCTCACCGAATGTTTTTAGAGCAGGCAATTATTAGTTTAAACACTAATTCCTTTTCAGAGCAAAATTCTCTTTATAAGCCATGTCTATGATTTCCTTATTCAAATATCAGAAAATTTCCCAGTGAATGTTAACGGTTGCCATCAGAACAATTTAAATACAGATTCAATGGAATATTTTTTCATTGAGTTCATTTTGGTATGCTTTCTGGAAGTGAAATGAAGACTTCTTGAGCTCGGCTGCTGACTATAGTCATGGTATGAGTGTTTTTAACAAGACAAAAGTAACATTATCATTCAACGCTCTAATGCTTCTCAATATTCTAATAACCTCTAATATTTCTGAACGCATAATAATGAATATCATATCCGAGGTTCGTCGAAATTAATTTTATTATTTCATTAATATCCTGAAATATAAGTGCTTGCCACTACGCACCAAAACACTGTAACTCATTTTATTTTAATTTCACCTTCGTTTCACAAGATTTTCAAACGGCCAGGAGAACACATTTGCCATTTTCAGTTGCTGTTTCAAATCAGGAATTCTTTCTTCGTAAAAGTTGTTAAATACGAATCAAATTCATTCTATAATATAAGTTTACATATTCCATTATTGTCATCAACGTTGTTGTGCAGTGAGAATTCCTGCATTTTCACTGGGAGACAGAATCAATCATCGCTCGCTCGACATTACTTTCTTTCATCATGAATTTGCATATCATGCAGTACTATCTTGGATAGTATGCTTGCCAAGTTTATAATAAGAAATAGTAACATTTAGATACGGTGTGAGCGTAAGAATAAACCTTTTCATTGATGTTCATGCATACACGAATATAGAGACTCGAGAATAATAGCACCTTCCTATTCAAGATTACCGAAAAGGGATGGCTCCCATTCAAGAAGTATCTACGGAAGTCCTGCTGTATTCTTACCTGAGTGTTTGATGCGCTCGGTGAAGGCAAGGGCACACCCACGCCTTGACTGGTAAAGGAAGGCGTCACAGAGCCTCGAGATAAAATGCTGGGTGAGTTATTTGAAGTTCCTGAGAGAACGGTCGGAAGGGGCACTCCAACGTTGGCACCAGATCTAGACCCTCCAAAGTTCGACGTTGGAATGGTCGGAAGGGGCACTCCAACGTTGGCACCAGATCTGGACCCTCCAATGTTCGACGTTGTAAACGAAGATGACGTAGGTGTCGCAGGTATGATGTTTTGCGAAGGTAATCTTAGGTTAGAAGTAGACGGCGACAAGGTGTTCTGTTGAGGTTGGAAGTTCGATTGCGCTGTGCTAAATCCAGGTGATGTATTGAGTTGTTGTTGTGAACTTATCACAGGTTGCGATGATGTGCCGCCACCAGTTTGAGAAATTGCATTCGTAGTTGGTACCCCAGAAACAACCTAGGTGGACAAGAAAGATTGTTACTTTTCGAAGCCAAAACATTCAGAAATGCTGCATCTGCAATCATGAATCTATGGATCAGTAGAATTTTGTAACAAGAGCAAGAACAGGAATCATACTATCGATTCTCATTGTAATTGAAATATTGAAATTTGAAGTAAAAAATCTAAGTTGCTGAAAAACAAATTAGATTGCCCGTGACCAGTTGGGCTATAGATAATAAGTTATATTAACTGGTCGTCTTAAGCCTTCCCAGGTCTTTAAGAAGACCTACGGGGAAAAAGAAGTTCAAATCCCTCTTGGATTAGCCCGAGAAGGCCAGCGGTGCATTCACACGGTCTTTGTAATCAATAGTGACCGTGCGAATGCAACAACCACTCCCATGAGATATCTCGCGGCAGTTCTGTAAGGGGTTAAGAGTCGTCAAAACTCACGTGAAAACGTCGCCGTAACTTCCATAGACTGCATTACGCAAACTTTATATCAACCAGACGAGCACGCAAACAAACAAACACTTCAGAGCTTAAAAAGTGTAAACAGGATGTTGCAAAAAAAGTGTACCTCCATTATGAATGATGATAAAATATTTATTAAATCCCGTATTAAATATCGTTAAACTAAATAACCAATAAATATGGCGAATAATAGGACATTAAATGCACACTTCATGAATGATTTAGCTGTGGTAACACCTTTTTTCGTGACCCTGTGTTCGCTCGATGCCAGGCCTGGACGTGGTGTCGATCTACATACTCCTCGCTGTGATCTCACAATTCTGCTGTATTCTCGCAAGTACCTTGCACCGCGATTACTATGGTTACCTCAAACAACCCTGCATCACTGTAACTATTATGATCTCATTCGACCCTGCACTACTGTGAATATTATTTTCTCACCCCACCCTGCACTACTGTGAAAATTATTTCCTCACACGACCCTGCACTACTGTAACTAATATTAACTCACACAATCCTGCTCTATTGTAAAAATTATTAACTCACACAACCCTGAACTACTGTGTATTATTATCTTATACAACCCTGCATCACCGTAACTATAGATGAGTCCAAAAATTTGTGCTCATTGTTAGCAATTCAATAATTTGGAAACAAAAGTCCCGCGCATATGCGTGAAAATTGCTAGCGAGAGCCACCTATACCGACGGCTAATGGTATAGTTACACTACAGCTCCGCATGGGATTAGTAGGTATATTTTTTTGGTTGGGAAATCAGTCAATTACAAGCACTGAATACAATTTTTTGGACTCTTCTGTGTTATCACTTCATAGTGGTGAGCAATGAACGACCTCACCTGAGCTACGGAGGGTGACGGTAGTGTTGGTTGCTGCACGCCCTGTGTTGGTTGCTGGACGCCCTGTGTTGGTTGCTGGACGCCCTGAGTCGGTCGGGTCTGAGGGACCAGACACAGACATTGTTTGAACAGAGTGTGGGCGGTCTCAAGGGTGTTGGTGAAATGGATCTGAGACTGATCTCGGGCCCAGTCAGCATTAATGTGTGCCCAAACTTTCATTGCTATTGTACTTGACGAGTTATTATAATGATGTGAGCACAAGGGCTGTTGATGCATTTTTGGGGAATTTGTATGATATCATTAACGAAATTAATAAGAAAGTGGTATCAGAGGTAAATAAAATATCGCGCTACTGCCTGAACATCCAGCACGTACGACAATAGGTCCTGTTGCACTAAAATAAGTGACAGCTGAAATAAATGAGCAGTTAATTTAAAATTAGAATCCCTTCACAAGTCTAAGTAATGTGATCGCCCCTAAACTCCTTAAGCGCACAAAAATAAAAGTCTTATAATGACTGATCACGACGGGAATACAGGCAATAAAAAATTTGATTAGGACTCCCCCCACAGATTCCATCAAATTCATTCAAGTATGAGCAACAGAAAAAAGCTGAGCTTACCGATAAATTTAGGGTATCGATTTGCTTTCCAGTTGGCTGAACAGCTGGCCCTCCTGTTGATGTCGGAAAGCTCCTCAAAATTGTTGTTGGGTTTCTTAAACTTTGGGACACGAAATTCCCGCTACTCGTGGGTCGAGAAAATGCCTGGTTGTTGGATGTCCTCTGTTGAAGCTCTACTTGCTGGGTCCTGAATCCGCTTTGTGGATTTTGAATTTGCCTGGGAAACGGAGACGGCAAGGAACCGAAACCAAAGTTTTGGAAGCTATTTTGGAAATTTCGGGATCCTGGTTCCTGGAAGGGTCTTAGTAAATTTTGCTGCCCCTGAAGAAACTCTTGTTGCTGTCGAAGTCGTCGATCTTGTTCCGTTTGTCGGAAGATCTGATCTGCTAGCAAAACGTTAGAATTTAGTCTATTTGACGCAGGTCTAGAGAAGAACTGTTGAATATTCTGGGTCTGTTGTTGGGGTCTGCTTTGTTGCGTTAGCACTTGCTGAACTCTTTGAGGCGTTTGTGACTGACTCAAAGCCTGTTGCTGCGAATTCGCTCCTCTCAAGGGCACGATTATCGCAGCATTGGGTCTCAATCTAGGAACTAATTGGGTGGACTGTGGTCTGGAGAATCCAGGCGCGTTTGGCTGAGAATTAGCTTGATTCGGCCTTGCAGAGCTGAACTCATTTTGCAATTGAGCTGGCGACACTGAGGGCAGCACGCGTTGGAAGATTATTCTCGCAGGCTGAATGACGATGTTACCGACTGGGTTGTTGGAGTTAGTGTTGGTGGATTGCCTTTGTTGTGTAGGGATAACTAAAAAGCGGTTGGACCTCCCCGTTGGCAGAGACAGTAGTTCAAATCGGGTCAAAATGAACTGTCGTTTCGTTCGATTTTGCGTTTCGTGTTTCGCTTCGTTCGGAGAATTCGATGTAAGTTTGACGGAGACTTGAGCTTTGCTGCCATGTTTTGCGCCCAGGGCTAGCGAGCCAAGGAACAATAAAGCTGTTGCTACCTGAAATAAACGAACAGTTGTAAAATTGGAACTAGTCAGTATGAAGTAAATATTGCAGGAAAAATCGAACTAGTAATTCTAGGGTGCATTCGTTAATTTACATCCCTTCCACACGTTTGAGAACTTGATTTGGCAAAACACACTTTCGAGAAACCAAAATTGTATTTCAATCAGTAAAATATAGTAAGTTGAAGTCAGGACACGAAGCTCTGAATTATGAATTTGAAATACTGACATTTGGTCTTGTGAATTCGTGAATACCATCAAGAGTTAAAGAGGTAAGAACATCAAAGCCTTAGGTATTGCGAACAACTTTTGACTTTGGCAATTACTTCGCTTTGTATTGCTTCAGTGCAATGCATAACTTTGCTCAAGGGGCTGAACCTGTTAACCGTCGCTGCCCAGGTGGCCGGCGGTGGATTCCACGGTCGACCGCGACCGTGTGAATGCAACAGCCTCGTCGTCCACATGCATGGACAGTGACCGCTCACACGTTTGTATTCGTATCACAGAACACTTCAACTGAATAACCGTAATTTACAATTTATGTAATGTACAGCTTTTCAAAAAATGTTACATAATATTGTGGTTAAATGACTGAGGGCTGATAAGTCGGATCTGAGTTCGTTAGAGCGCCAACTCCGATAACTCTAAATCTAAGGCAGAGCGCGTTTAAACTATGACGATGGAAGCGATGAAACCTGTTTCACGTCGAATTTTCTTTAAAAAAGCTCTTCATCACGTTCAACAGACTGGATCGTTATCTAGATAATGTTGCTGCAGCATTAGATACTGTCTTCATTAACGATGTAAATCACTGAAAAACAGAACCTTTATTAATTCCAACACGTTTTACCGTTGGGTTTTCAATGCCTTACAACTACTGGTGTGGTGAGGGATTTGAGGAATGTGTGGTTTGAACTTCCTTATCCGAGGGAAGTACTCCCTCGTGACGTGAAAATGTCTTTCTGAGCCGAGGTTCGAACCGAGGTCCTCTCGGTTGCGAGGTCATCACGCTACCACTTCACCATGGACCCTCAACAGGCAATTCTCGATTAATATCGTACGTGTTTTGCACAGGTTTTGATTCGGGTTCAAAATTTCTATTTCTGGTATTCAAAATACGTAATTTCGAATCGAAAGTACATCTTTAGATAACATGAAAACAAAAATTTTGAACTCTAATTATCATAAGCGAAAGCCATAATTGTATAATTTTCAAATCCGAGAAGTTGCGAGCAATGAAAAACAGGTCTCGTACTTTTCCCTCTAATTTTTCAAATTGAGCTTTCAGTGTGAAACAAAGCTATGATTTTCGTGTTAGATAATTTTGTAGAATAAAAAATAAACTATTAAATAGAAGACACTGTTTTCTGCGTAGTATTATGAGAACCAATAAAATGGACATTTTCCTAAGCTAAGCATCACTGCTGCAAAATTTCGTAGGAAAGAATTTCGAGCTGATTAGGATTAGAATATAATATGGTAAGTAGAACGGGCCAATCAAGTGGCCCATGCTTGGTTTGCCACCCCATTAAGTCCCATGCTGCTCGTACTCTACCCAAGTCTCAAGCATTAGAGGAAGTCTTCTACAATGTTATCGTGTTATCGTTGTAAGGATCCGTCCACATGAGCGCATTCATGCGTAAGATTTAGTAACGATAGTTCTCTCTGAAAAAAGTTGTATCATTTTAATTAAAAATATTCGAGTGTTGTTCATTCCTGAGCTACTAATGTCAACTCCAAAATGAGTACAATTACAAAATCCATACAGTATTGCGCGTTTAGTTTACGTTAAAATGTACAAATTAGAGCTTTATGAAACATGTTTATTGATAGTGTCATGAATCTTTTTGCGCGTTTCTTCAAAAATATATGCATTAATTAAAGTCAGTCCTCAAAGTGAAGTATCGACCTGCAAGTATTACTGTGTGTTATCTACTCAGTTTAAACAAACTTTTTTTGTATAGCGTACTGTCATCCAAAGATTCCCATAACTGATGATTTCAATGTGCGTACATTTAAGAAAGAAAGAAAGAAAGAAAGAAAAAAATATATTTTATTCTGATATCGTTCACATACTGAGCATAGTACATCGGGTTTTCGATCAGTAAAATTACAGCCTTAAAATTAAAATATGAAA
>VOMN01005823.1:0-14897 GCA_014899125.1 Orchestia grillus | reverse complement strand
ATGCAAAGGCACACCATGCACACAAAGCGGTGGCACCCCAGTATGGCCCGGGTTTGAAGGCCCAAACATCGTTAAAATATTCAATATTTTCAAGGTTCATTAGAGAACGTGCCTGGCAAGGCGCTGCGAGTAACAAAGTAAGTCAACGGGGGAGTTGTTCCCCACAGGGTTGAGATGAGGGACCGTGTTGTGTGTGACTGATGGGTTACTTCATCTCTCATTGAGCTTTGTATATAGGTAAAGTTAAAAAAGTACGGTACTTAACAACGATTATCAGAACTATGGGCCAATTGTAAACATTGGCTGTATGCGCGACTGATGGAGCGGGTGACTTAAAAGTTTAAGACGTAGCCCCTACAAAGGACGTAGGATAGACGATAGGGTTAGGTTAGCAAGGTTTGCTCCTCGTGTGCTATGGAGACTGGCGACGCTAAGAGCCACTGATACGTTATCTAAGATATGCACCTTCGGAACTTCTGTCTTTCGTGCCCACTTTACTTCCTGTGATTTTTATACCTTTTTTGTTATCTTTCCTTTTTTGTTTCTTGTTCTTAAAGGTCTTGTTTTTCCTCTTGGGTCTTAACCTGCTCTTTCCCTGGTCTGAAGATCCTGGGTAAACACGTTTTCGAGAACAGTGACGATTTTTGTCTTGCATATTTTCATTTATTTCAGTGAATGTTTTTGTATCAAAGAATTGAAAATTAGGTTACTATCTTACTTTTGATTTGTCTCATGTCTTATTGTTGCTACACTGCTTTTGTAGAATGTGAACCGATTCAAATGTCTGGGATCTTTTTAGCTATGATATGAAAGATGGCTCGCAGGTAGAACCAGTTCTATTTTAATTTGCTAATGCGCTAAGCAAGACATACAAGTCAATCTTTGACTCACTGGTACTGGCTTTTTCAAATGTTTTTAACTTGTTATAACTTGTGTCAGTTCTATGTAATAATCGCATTTATTCACGAAATTCGTCGCGTGAGTCGTCTTGGGGTAACCTAGTTCATTTTAATGTAGTTTGGAACCCATTGATCTCACTTCATGAAGTCTGGTTTTTCCAATAGGGAGGCCATTGTCAAAGTATTTACTGGGAATATCTTCAAAACCTTTTGCAGGTATAACTTTCACGCTGTCCCGTGTAAGTATTAGACATTACATCTAGAGCAATAATACAATATTAGGGTTCAGATGCATCATGTTGAGCTAGGATTTTAGAATAGAGGAGGACTCAGATGGCTTTGAGTTTGCTAGGATTTCAGGTTAGAAGAGTTATGCCTAACTTAGGTAAACATGGAGTGGAAAACTTGTATTCTTGGTTACAATGCAATATCAGTTTAGACGAAAATTTTATTTAGGGTTACAGTGTAGGATGAACAAAAAGAGGGAGAGTAATTAAAATTTGCGCTAAGCCGCCGTGCTGCTGCGGCTCTCCGTCTGAGCCTCCGTAGCGCCCTCGCCCCGCCGCCCTAATTGATGATCAGTCTCTTTCTCGCTGCTCAATGTCGGGCCGCTCAAAGAACAACATGATGAAAGATTTCTTCATTCGCGTGAGCAAAAGCCTCCGGTGGTAATTCATGAAATGCAGTTTTTAACGCTCAGTTAGAATGACTTCATGATAATGTTGGAGCCTTGTCCATCGTTTGTCCATCCTTGTCCTTCGTTTGTCCATCGTTTGACGCTCGTTTAGAATGACTTGATAATAATGTTGGAGCCTTTTGTCCATCCTTGTCCTTCGTTTGCCCATCCTTGTCCATCGTTTGACGCTCATTTAGAATGACTTGATAGTAATGTTGAAGCCTTGTCCATCGTTTGTTCATCCTTGTCCATCGTTTGTCCATCTTTGTCCATCGTTTGTCCATCCTTGTCCATCGTTTGCCCATCCTTGTCTATCCTTGTCCATCCTTTGTCCATCCTTGTCCTTCGTTAGCACCACCGTCTCTTCACCGTTGCGCTCGTCTAGCAGCGCTTGGGCATCCTTTTGTGAGAAATTCTTTGCGATGAAGTTGTGCCTTTGCGACACTTCCAAAAGAGACAGTCGCCGAAGATAACCTAATCTCTATGATTTATTTTATGCATTTATTTGTACTTTTTATGGAAATGTTAGAATTGTTGGCTTTGTTCGTTTTTGAAAATTATATTTCAGTTTTTGCAGTTGTCTGGGCTAGACGACATATTTTGTCAGAAAATTAAACATAGAGTAAAATTTACCTTATATTGTGTTATAAATAGCTTAAAAATAGTTTTTACTGATCTTATGAATAGTTATGCACGTGTTCCAGTACATTGTAGCAGTGCAATTGAATGACGCTCTTAGTTACGGGGTATATCTGTTACCCCCTTTTAGAACAAATAATGGCTTTAACTTTTTGAATATCACTATAAATTTAAGAAGAATCTGTTATTGTGTCTCTTAACTGTTATTTTCATGACTCGATCGCTAAAGAAATCGGCTTTGCCGTTGCTGTTCCTAAAAAATATTATTTACGTTTTGATTTTTCGTTTTATTATACTGGAATTAATTCCTTTGAACCATGTCCTGCAAATAGTTGTGTTGATCATGCAAAGGGCTGGTAAGCCTTTAGGCTCAGCGCACACTTTGCTCAACTGTACGCTGCTAGACAGTGCGCAGTGTCGTGCCATCTCTCCTGCTGGGCTTTGGTGCTGCAGCTCCCGGCCATGCCACTTAATTACTGTCCCTCGTCGAACTTCCGTTCAAGGATGAACCCCTCTGTCGTCTCAACGATAATAGTGTTGGTTCGGTCAACGTCTTGAATTGGCTTCATAAAGCATTTGAACTGCACGCTGAATTGNCTAAAGGCTAAACTGCGAACACTTTATTTAAAAATACGAGATCGAGCACGTTTTTTGTGAATTAATTCGGATGCGATTGATATTTAGGTTGAGGTAAAATGTTCGGGAATATCGATATAGGTAGGTGAGATACGATGCAGGTAGTGTTGCAGACAACATTGTAATTAAAAGTTGCAATACTGGCACAACTTTATGTTCGAAAAATATTGATTTGAAAACTGATTCGACTATGTGCAAACTGATAATATTGCGAAATTGATTCGAATTTTGCGCAACGGTGGAGCCATATGAACCGCTTGAGCTAAAATTTGGCGGCCGAACAAATTTTCGAAGTACAAATGCGTGTTCATGTTAAGAGGAAGTTTGTCGAAAAATCAACATTTGAGCTTTTACTTGCCTGCAGTGATAGTTTTTACTTTTCCGAACTTGAACGCCATCTATCACCCAAATCTATAATTGCTGTTGCTGGTAATTTAACTGAAGGTTACTTGATCAGTTTTACCAATAGTTTGGAATTGTAGCTCATGGATAGAGTTTTCAACGAACTTGTCCAGGTTGAGTTACTTTATCTTCTTTTTTTCGCTGTGCTAAAAGTGCGGCCAATTGTTCGGAGGGCCTCTTGTGCAAATTGGGGCGGTTAAAGTTACCGGCGGAAGGCAGCATTAAAATGCAAGAGTGAGGCGATACTCCAGCTTTGGTTTCCTCCTTTAAGACGGTCAGCACGTGAAGCTGTCGGGGTCCCTGGGATGATGGACACAGCTGATCACTTCGCAAGATCTTCTTTTCCACAGTCTCCTGCCAAAAAAAAAATTCTTTCTTTCTTGAAACTAGCGGTTTTTTAAGTGCTGCCGTTTCCTCAGAAGCTTTTCGGGTCAACACAAAATGCGTTTTGCTTTCGTAACTAGGTAGACCTTGTCAAACTTTATTATCAAAATGCTGTAAATTTCCCACTTGTCTGTAGGTTTACGCAAAAGCTTTTGCATTTGAACGAAGTACCTTTGAAGTAAGTCATATTTAGGATATATGTACTTGACTTGAAATGAAATTAGGCCTGAGCAGTTATTGTTTTCATTCCATCGTTATTGAATTTTCACTTGTAACCACAGAACCAATTTGGGTGTCTTAGCCAACGATCTCTACTTCCCTACTCCACACAGTATTGGCGACTGAAAATCGGAAAAGTCGCATAATTTGTGATAACTTTTTCGAAGTTCGTGAATTTTGAATCAAGAAGCAAGTTTTTATGACTGGACCAATTTAAATAGCTGAGTAGACGGCTATCTTAATAACTAAACGTTAACTACACATTCTGCTATGATATTTTCAACCTCTCTATTGCCTTCTTCATTTTTTGTTTAGCTCCCAATGCGAGGGTCATCTTCCAGATCTCTGCTTTCACAAAATTACTAAACTAAAATCACTGATAAATCACAGGTTCATTCGGAATAGTACCATAAATTTTATCTAATACCTCCATCACCTCCGTTTATTTTTCTGAAGTTTTTACCAAGGTATTGATGTTTGAGTTACTTTCAGAATTGATTTTTTTCTGAGTCTGTGACACGAGTTATGCAAGTTATGCTCAGAAATCAGTGCATGACTGAGTATAAGTGGTTTAACAGTCAGCTAAAGACTAGGTGCGTTGTCTCGTACATCACATGTTTAATATTGTTTAACAGAATCGCTTGAAGGTACAAAACTATTCTGAGAATTATTTTACCCGCTTTCGTACGCAACATACTCCTAGTACTTCTCAGGTTTGTGACAAATTCTCTCCTTTGCCGGCCAATCAACAATACAGGGATCGTTTTCACGCTCAATTCACCTAAGAAATTCTTTCTTGTGCGGCACAAACAATATACAAAAACTCTTCGATTGGTAATCCTGAATATAGCTGACGAGGTCTGAAAATTTCAATCATGACTACACTAGGTCGCCCTCTCTTCTACTCAACAATCTGCAAAAACGGTGTCCAGGGTCCTTTACCATCCTGTTCGTGTACTCGCTCGGATGACGGCATGGATCGTCCGGGGAAGTGTCTTGGTCCGGAGTGTCTGAACTAAAACACGTGTAGCATTACCACTGTGCGAGGGCTTTCGTCTGATCTAGTCAAGTGAGTGCTTAGTAGTGGCGTAGTGCGGTCTTCGGAGGTAGCATCGAAAAAACCTTACAATGCATGTTAACTTTTTGCTCACCGCCGCTGTCGATATGTTTTTGCAGCAATTCCGATGGCGACACGATGCAAAAAATGTACTTAGATTTACTTCTGTTTTCATTGTTTTCCATTTTATTTGCATCAGCGTTTTCCTTCATTTTAATGTTTGTTTTCTGCCTTTTTTTTGTGCTGAGGGGAGAAGAAGAAGAGTCTGTAGTTTTCATTTTGAAGTCCGTGCAGGCTTTGAAAATTTATAATTTTCTAATCCTTTTGCTGATAACTCACTATAATTGGTGTAGTTGTAGTATGATGTATGGAATCCTCATTGAAAAGTTTGCGGCTGTGAAAAAATAAGATAAAGTGTAAGAGAATTAAGAAGAAGAAGAGTTCCTTAATTCGCCGTTCAATGGGTGGCGCGGCTGCTATGACTTTAAAATGCTCGCCTAAGACTCGACCTTCACAGTTGTTTCTCATGTTGTCAAGCAACAGGCGCCTCCTCTGCTTCACTCGCAATTCCACGAAAGGGTTTTTCGTGCAAACATTTTAGTTGCCGTTTGCTGCAATAGGTTCGATAACTCGATTCATTATGTTTTCAGCACTTCTCTTACAGTATGAAATGCCTTTGTTTCAGACAAATTTGATCACGTATGACACCTTGTGGATTGCGAGACACGCGTTGAAGGTATTTCATCACGAGTACTTTTCTTGTATAAAGAAAAATTAATTACGTTTCGTCTATATGTTTAAGAGTAGAATCAGTTTTCAACTCATGTTCTGCTTCCTCATTGGTTCTCCAGAAGGCTGGAAGCTGGTCGATTGCTATCGCTGGAGATGAGGCCTAAATCTTGGCATGATGGCGAACGTTCTAGCTCATCGGAGCAGGCCTGGCGGGTGGTCGATGCTGCTGCCTCAGGCCGAGCCTCTTACTTTCCTCTCGATGAGTCGGCACCCAAATTTCCATAGCTCCGCTCAAGCCATCGCTCCCAGGCTGTTCAAGGATTCAATTTTGTAAGAGTCGCTATCGAATTGAAGCTGACGGCGAGGGAAGCAGGAAGGGTCGGAGCGCTGGCAGTCTTGTGCTCTTTCCAGATGAGATTGACGGACACCCAGCGGTGCTCCACCGTTTCTCTGGAGTACGCGGCGACCTCCTCATCGAACCGTATTTCTCCTCTCCGTCTCTTTGATTGAATGTTTGGTCAGACTTGCGTCGTCTTCCGAGCCAACGTATTCCACTTTTGCCCGAGTAGAAAAACTCTTTTAATTACTTCGAACGATTTAAATTGATTATGGCAGTTAGCGTACAGCTTTCGGTCGTAGGAAAAAAACCTTTATCTGTGTATACCAGCGTTTAGGGAATCTTAGTTTCGAACTACCCTTGAGAAAACTCCAAGACACGCGAAAATTCAAGTTAGAAACTTCAAATGTAAACACTGTACAAGTTTTTTCTCTGGAATGTGGTAGCAGTATTCTCTACATGTGTGAAAACTGTTCATGAAAAGTATTTGTGAATGAAGGCAATCACACAAGAACCGTTTGTGAAGTTTTATAAGAAACTAGCGTTAGATCTGCTGACGGGCAAAATTTGAACATTCTGAAACTTATACTGTCCCCTATTGCAGCGTACATCAACGGGAGAGAAATGTTTCAGTGAAGTAGAGCGTGTGAGGAACAGAAATTGTATCACAAGTAATTCACCAGTACATTTTGTAGGAATGTAATAAATCTTCTGAGCTTTTGATTTGGACACTACATTGCAGAGTGATAAATGTGCTCTTTAGGATACACTGGCGCCGTTGGAGAGGTTGAAGGGTATGAAAATACAATAAAGAATTCATCCATCATGTGATGAACGTTAGTGTAGGGAAGAAAGAATGCGCTATGTCACCAAGACTGGTGTGATGTGTGTATAAATTGAAGGATCAAAGATGAAAATGACGTTGCCAGGTAGTGGAATTGTGAAGGTTGCAGCTGCTTGCGGTGCGTATGCGTTAAATTAATTACTTAATTTTGACATGAAAGGAAGAGTAAAAGTGAGAGTGCTAGTCGAGGTGAATGGAATGCAAGTCAATAAGAAATGGTAATTAAAGGGAACAGAATGCGTGGATGTACTTTATTGCGTAGACTGTCGAATCAGGAACTCGAGGTGGAAGCTGGTTACTGCGTCGTAGCGAAGAAGCGCAAGGCGTTGTCTGAGTTGGGAAGAGAGGGGAATGAGGTGCATAAAACCGTGTTATTCACTAAGTAATCAAATGACAAAGATATTACAGAATTTTGGTGCTGAAAAATATGTGATGAAGGCAGTAGAATTTGATTTAGGGGGGATATTAATAGCATACTTGCCATTGATGGTGTGCGAGAAGTGCAATTTGTTCGGGAAGGATCGCTGAACGGCAGTTTTACTTCGACTAAGCGAGTACGAGCATCACCGACTAAGATATGTACATTAAACGCGCGGTCAAGGTAGAAGATTGAATCGTAATCGTACGCTTCTAGCGTAAATTTTCTCTAGGGTGCTAGGGGAGAACCGTCGACATGACGAGCCGGGGAAGCTCGAGCCAGTTGAACGGGGCTGAGATGTTGTCTAGTTGAGAATGATCCGACTCTTCATCGGCACATATTTGAAATTGGAAAAATATCCCAAGGGTTATTTTGAATAAGACGTTTGTAAAATCCACTTGAAGCGGCTGAATTTTTAAAGTTTTCCACGTTCTTTTGTTCTGTGTTTGACTTTCACTATCATGGAGATGTGCTGTAGAGAATATCTCTTAATTCTTTGAGATTCGGCGAAGCGGGAGCGTGCCACCGAAGATAGAATGTGTACTATACTAAAAATGCGGCCACAGAGATTTAGAAAATGTACCCCCCCACCTATTCTTGCATTCAGCTTTTTTCTCGTGCTTACAGTGTGAGTGCTTTCATGGTGACCCACTTTCATGGTGTCTACTCTCATTGTGATCCCTCTCATTGTTAATAACCACTAATATGCTTTGCGATTCCCTCACGTGACTAACATTCGTTTACTCAGTGATTCTCACTCAATGTGCCCGAGACTTGTTTAGTCATTCACTGGCAGGTCGGAAGTCAAGGGACTCGACAGTCCCTGGACGTCTGACTTGACTCCAGAATTGAGAATTAAGGTAGCATTCGATGCCCATATTTAGGCTCTCGACAGGGTCTTCAAACTTTGACTGATCTTGTGAAATGCTCTTTTTAGACCGCGGTCTTTCGTGTCTGTCGTCAGTTGTGTCTAGCACTCAACTTTCCGCTGTAACGTTTGCCAACGCCTGCGCAATCGTATTCTAAAATTTTAGTGAAACGCGTTTGTACGAGTTACAGATTTCTAGCCAGATGCTCCTGTGCGGCTGAAATCTAATACGCAAATTAAAACGTCTTCAGCTTGAGAAACCATCTACGTAAAATTACCAAATATTTTTGAAATATATGTTCTCATAATAAATGATGCGTTGAGCTGTAAAATTCAACCCTTGAAAATAGTGAACTTGTGAGGAAGTGAAAAGAAGGTCGTGCTCATTGGATGCGCGACTACTTGCCTTCTCTGGGCTGACGAGCAGCGCTGCTGCTGCCGCTCGTGCGCGCAACACTTCGCTGTCGCCTCCTTGTACACATGGCACCAATTATTGTGCAACAATATAATGAGCCCGCTCACGTGTGTAGTTTTTATGCAGTCAAGAAAATATCTCGAAAAGTCTGTTGGGCTAAGATTTTCATTGCAGTCTTCTGTGGAAAGAACTGCGATTTGATCGATAAAGTAATTAAATGTAATTTACTTGCGTATTGGCAGCAAACAGAGACTTGATAAAATTTGCGTTATTTTGCTGTTTTTCATCATCAGACAGGGTTGTGAACGCTAGATCTCATTCTATAGTAGAATCTTGACATAGTTTTTATGCTCTTGTTGTGCAGGTTTCAACTAAAAATATTTTTAAATTAAAATTTTAACGAATGAAGAAAATATTAACAAAAAATAAGTGTAAAAGTTAATATCCTTTTAGAATAAAACGTACGGCCCTCTTGGCATTAAATTTTCTCATTGTACTGTCGATGGTGCTCTTCGAAACAGATGTTTTTCGAGAGAAGACTCCTACGAATCTTCTTTTCGCTAGGTCGTAATTTCTTGTTTGGGGGTGGCAAATTACGGAGAGCATTAGTTGAGCTTTTGGAATCTACAATTTGAGATGTAAATTCGTATGAAGTGATATATATGTGATGTTCTTATGATAGATGTTAGTGATACTGAAAACTGTTATTTGTAATAACGCGTAATTTGAGATGAAATCACCTGCAATCGATAAATTATTTGAAAAACATTCGGTTTGGAAAAAAACGTGATTTGGCATCCTTTTTTACCCTTCAAACTAAAGGGACTACGGCAAATGGAAATTTCGTAATCCATTTCAGCATGTCGGTGAGGACTGTTGTGATGGAATAAAAATCTGTTGGTGAACTAAAGATTTATTTGCCTATGAAGAGTTTCGTTTTTTTTGCGAACCGCCCTAAATGTATCAGTTGGAAACATTTATTTACCGCAAGTAATTTTACATCAGATACGGTTTACAATCAAATGAGGAATGACGAAGAACCGGGATCAGGATATATACCACATTTGGACCCGAATAAGCTGCAATGCTTCTAGGGCAATTTTCGTCCTATTTTCACATAGTATAGATGCTCTTTAATTCTTCGAGTAGTTTTTCCCGTGATCCAGTTAACAGCACAGTACGTGGCCTTCTGCTCACAAAGAGCTGTCAGCACGGCTACTCTGAGCTTTAATTCGAGACTTGCGTACTTTTTGTAATTCTTGTTCAGGACAACCAGGGCCGTGAGACTGTGTATTCCCACTCAATGAGCAATTCGTAATAATGCCTTGTTTCACTGGGTGAAAGCACTTACATAATCCATAGAATACAGTTGTAGAAAACATGTTCAGGGGTGTTCCTAAAAATGTTTGCTACAACTGCATCAAATTGCCATAATTTAATTAGATTTATTGTGAAATACAACTATAGTTTTAAAATGTTAATGAGTATTTATCCCTTAAAATTTATCAATGTTTAATTATCTTTGGTTAGATCCATTACGTTGCCTTTAGAACTTGGTCACTGGCTAATAAAATTGGATACTGTCTACCTGGGTGTGATAAGTCTCTGAAAAGTGCACTGTAGATCTAGGTTTGCTCGTGTGAAAATTCATGTGATTTACACAGCGTCAGAATCAGGCTCGTAAACTCTTTATCGGAAACACGTAATATAGTACAAGCTATATTATTTATCTTCACTTGTATATCGAACTCTTGTTTCAATATTAAATTATTTAGGGCCGTACAAAATTATTTTGGATTCGTGAAGCATCGATTCAAATTTTCAAGTGAGATGTGGATTGTAATCAATTGAATTTCCTTCACCTTTTTGCAGTTGACGTATTGTTCTGATGAGAATTTCGTGGTAGCTCCAACTTGAAATTTGTCATGCTTTATTTTCCCGTGATCCATTGAAGATTTCGGGTTGGGTCCCAAAGCACCATATCCGGCTTTCGGGTTGGGTCCCAAAGCACCATATCCGGCTTTCGGACTCAGCGGAATCGTTCATCGTCGTTGGAGCGGTGGTGAGTTGACTTTTGAACTATCGTTGCTCATTAATGCATACGTGTATGTATTAATACATGCACGTTAATGCATGTAATACTTGCGTGTAGAAGTTGCATGTCAATAGTATAACTCACTCATTCATTAATATTCGTATGTGGTTCGAGCCCTTGCACGCTTTTACCTCGAGCGCGTTTGGTCTTGTCGAAATGAGTTCTTCTATTTTATCCTTGAAAATGGCCTAATTTTTTCTTCGCTCGTCTCAGGCTGCCGTTGATTTGTGCTGACGGGGCAAATTCTCACGAACGCGGATTGGATGAAACTCCTCTCGTGATTTGGAGGGCTCCGTCGAGGTTGTTGTGGCTGTGTTCGCTCTGGTTCCCTGCTGCTGCCTTAGTTGTTCTGAGCTTTTGCAGTGTTTTATAAGCTTCTCAACTCGGTGCACCCTAACATCTGCCGTCCTAAGAATGCTAACTGCGACTATGACAGGGCTTTTGCATCTTCATCCTGTCTTAGGGCTCTGGTGTCCTCATTCTAACCGTTGCGAGGCTCTTGCATCTTCAAACTGATTTATTTTTCGTTGTTATTCTAACCGTTGTTGCATGTTTGCATCCTTATTTGCGGTTTTTTGTAATTTTCTATAGCGCCCCTAGTGACATACTGGGCGAGACTACAACTTCCAAGCGCATTCCAGCACTGAAGGCTGAAACTGTGTTTTTTGCTTTCTTTCCAAAAAACTGTAGTTTTCTTCTTTTTCCTTCTTGAATTCCTTACAAGTCTAATAAAAATGTGAAGAATAATATTATATACGAAAATGAAGTCTAATATCAGAGTTTAAAGCTTACTACATAAAGTCTAATACAAGAACAAAGTTTTTCGTGAGATGATTCAGAACCTGGATCAAGTATTATTTCCATACACTCTCAGCGTGAATACCAAGCCGTTTAACTGTGCTATCATTTATGATATTGAAATGGTTTACAGTTTGCAATATAAAGGTAAAGTGTACATTTTGTTTACGATGAAAGTTGTACCTGCACTAATGAAATGATAATTTGAAATGGGGCTGTGTGCTGATAAATTAAAGCATTTCAATTCCCTCTATATCCTGCAAATTGCTGCCGGTTTCTTACTTAGGAGGTGGTACTCTGGAGCTCGCTCTCCATCCACTTCTGTAGGCTTGTTCCGCATGCCTGTGTTGTGATCGCTAGTGTTTCATTGTTTCCTTTTTCAGTGCACTCCTGTGTAGTCTGGGGGATGGTCGATGACGCTTTTAGTCACATTCTTATGCTATCAGACTGTGTGAGAATGACTGTATGAGATTTTTGTGATGGATACAGTGTTTCCTCTTTTTTACACTCATTGCGTTCTCTTGTTCTATTCTATGAAGGAGCTAATTTGACAACATAGGTTCATCATTTTCGTGCGTTAGTAGTAATTTATGAGTAGTCTGTAGTAGTTATGGTTGATGTAAGCGGTCTAAATGTCAACGCTTAAACATAAGACAACGGCACGTAATTTCAGTGAGGGCGCGTATTGACGATTTCGAAATTAGCTTGTATTGAATATTGGCCACATCCGTTGTGCAGTTACGAGCTGAGGGTACTTCACATTTTCACTCGGTCTTAAGAGCGCCGTTATGAGCTCAGGTCATGATTGCATGTACATTTTCTCTGAACAATCTCAAGCGTGTTGGAAGTATGACATTAGCCAGAAAGAACATGGGGCTTTTGATCATCGATTTCGTGCTTGCTGTGATAAAAGCGATTCATGCTTCTGTTTCTGCCGTTAAATCTCATATTAGGGTAAAGTCCACTCAGCGGGCGCTATTTAGGTCGCTGTGATGGCCTATGTGGAAGTTGGTGCCCTTGAGTGACCTGTCTGACGCAGTTCGTGTTGCACTGAGAAATATGAAATGAAAATATAATCGAATTTTAAGAATGACATGGGTTTTTGTTTCTACGTAGACTAATGTCGTAGTGTCACTCAGATGAAGGTAGCTTTAGCGACTGTGTTTCCATTTACAAGAAATTATGAGGTCGCCTAGATAGGTTCACTAGTGGTCAGCGGGGTGTTATCAATTTTGGAAATTCACGTGTCTTTTCGAGCTATCCTCACCGCGTTCGTCTTTTTTTCTAGACGCTAGTGAGTGAGAACACGCTTCATGGTTTACTTCGTAGTTATTTATTTCCACTTGTGAGCTAATGGCTCCACCGTTCGGTACGCTAAACTCGTTGGCCATTTGGAATGATTGTTGAAGTGCTCCAGAAGTACGTCACAGCTGCCCCGTTTGTAGGCAGTGTGCTGCTATCCAGTTTCTCGACTTCTCTTCTTTGCACAATGGAAGAGGCATAAACATCGAGTGCAAGAATTTCCTATCTTGAACTAAGACTTCTGTTTTACGTTTCTATCATTTTCTCTCTCACTTAACAACTACGAATTTGTCGATGACTTTAAAAGAAATTATTTTGTGGAACTCGATTGAATAACTTTCCACTGAACGAGGGTAATTGATAGGATTTTATACTGTTTCAACACCATCTGAGATTACGTACTTTTAAAAAAGCCTCATAAGCCCCCGGAAACAGATGGAAATAGAGAACCGCTAAAAACATAACAGCATCGAAACAAGGATTCCAACCCAGCCTTAGTACTCTGCGGAAGTTGCATTGCGTGCTACTCAAGATAAGGTCGTATTCTTGCCCCTGACGTGTCTGTCTCTCTCAGCTCTGCACTGTTCTCTCTTAATTAGCCATTCTTTACGTGCCCAAAAGTTTTACTGGCATGCAGTCCTTCCATCCAACTGTAACGCTTTACTTTGTTAAGGCTCTTATCTTAATTAGACCTTCAAAGTTCTTTTGGCTGTGCAGATATTCGCTTCCAATATTTCTACGGAATTGACTTCCTTTCCAGCAAAACTTACTTGTGTTTCGAGTGGAATGCATTGAAGTGCATTTGGATAGACCTTCGTATTCTGTACTAAAGAAGCGTTCTACCCGTTTGGAACCACTTAGTTTTACGTAGGATTTTCAGCATCTCATGATGAGTGAGTGATTGTGATGAGACCAGTGCCCGTATGAGACAGTGCCCGTATGTGATGATACCAGTGCCCGAAAACTACTCGCCGCTCTTGGAAGACGTCGTCACCTTTTATGACTTCTTATGGGCATGTTACGTACTCAATTCATTGAACTGCTGTTCTAGGTAGTGAATGGATTTTCCAAGTACTTTGCCAATTTAGAAGCTTCTTTTACCATGATTCTATGTGAATTGTTTTTTAGCCTATTCATGACAAACACTGTTATGATCCAGGAAAATTTGGGTCAAATGCTCTTCGTGAGTAACATTGTACGTTCGCAACCACTTTTTTGCTTATATCACAGTGGATAACATCTTACGAGCGTAGAAGCTATGTGATGCGCAAAAATATGCGAAATATGTTAAGTGAAATATCAATGCGTGAAACATTTAGTCCCATGACCAAGGACCAACTGTGCGTTACAAGAAATGGAAGCTCTAAAATTAGCCCATTCACCAAGAGCCAAAGTGGACGCATTTCGTCAAATCTTCGTAGATCGTTCTTATGAGGCATCTGAGGGTTAGCGTAACCGAAATTTCCAAAGTATCGGTTGAAGTAAAAAATTTGATACTGTGATGTGTTTTTGTATTATGCTACTGTATCTTGTATAATTCTTTTACTCTGTGTAAAACAGGGTGGATCATAAGTAAGGTACTCTCACTGATATCGGTAGCACTGATAAATTAACGAATATTTAGGACACAATTTCATGAAACGATACCTTTCTTATGGGCCACCCTGTATAATTATGTTACTGGACTAAGTTCAATTGCAATTGATTTTACGGTCGAACTGTAATTTTTTTAGCTATTACATGGAGAAGTCTTTGATATATTTGCTCTGCTTTTAGTTTTCCGAGAGTGTTCTGAACGTGACTTTCTTCAGCTTCTCTTGAATATTTAGCACTGGTGTGACGAGACGAGGGTCGTCAGGCTCTTCGTTGTAAGGGCCTTACCTCCTGTGGCGCTGACTTGGGCTTGAATACGTAGACACACAATGCATTTCTAATCACTGAATAATAAAAAATCAATCAATTAACCTACAAATCAACGTGCCCGTCAGCACCACAGCTCGCGCAGAGGGCTTTGGCACTTCCGTCAACATGTTATAAAATGTCACCAAGGACGAAATCGTACGATACACAAAACAGCGCACAATTACAGGTTATGTACACTAATCGGCACTCACTAAGAAGAGACGCGTGTCTCATTTACCCTCGATGAGTTGTCGCTTCTCACTGACTCGTTCTT
>VOMN01005819.1:0-19255 GCA_014899125.1 Orchestia grillus | reverse complement strand
GGTTTTTCTCACACATTACGTTGTGTTCACGAGGGAATTTCATTTCTGGCCTAAATTTCCACGTTTTTGCATCACCTCTATTTATTGAAACTCGAAGGAAATCAGAAATGGCCGTTCCTGAAATTAATAAAAAATTGAGCGCGTCGGGAGAGTCGCCACGCAACTTTCACATGCGGCGACGATCGCGGCTGCTGACTTCAAGTTTCCGGGTCCCAGATGGGCGTGTTGAGGAGCACCCCAAGTCGAGCTGGCATTGAATGCTGACATTTAATTATGGTGTTATTTACCTACTTACTTCTATACTAGTTAATTCATTAAAATGTTTACCAACTTATTCATTTGCTACCTATTAAATTATTCATTTTTATTTGCTTACTTATTCATGTGTAATGTTGGCATTGAATTGGGACATTTATTATATATATATTTAATTACTTATTCATTCCTGGATTTCAAAAGCAGTTGGTCACTTACAAACTCGTTTGTTTTTGATGATTTATTTGTTTATGTATCGTATTGGCATTGACTCCAGCACAAAATTCGAAATTCTTTGTCATTCTGACATATTTTTGTGTACTTGTGATACAAAAGAAATGGGTAACCTAGGCATAGAAGCTACAGCAATTAAAGGTATTTGTTGAATAATTCATTTACATGTTTATTGATTCATTTGCCTTTTTATTCACTTGTTCGTTTTTCTATGCATTTACATAATGACTTGTCACAAAATTGAGCTCACTCTGACATGTAACACGGCTTTTAACCAAAAAAATCGAAACGAAACTGGACAAAGACTAGAGTTCTCAAAGTCTTCTGTGCCCCATCGGCGGTGCTGCTTCTAAAAAGAGGCAGAAAAACCAACAAAGAAGGAGCCTTACTTAACCTGAAGTTAATTTCAAACATAAGAAAAACACTACTAACACGGAAAAGGGGAGCTTTTTTCTCCATAAAGTTCTCTTTTTATCGGTAGAACCGGATGCCGTTGTGAGCAACTCTAACTTTGTTTCTACCTTGATAATGATGTGCCCAAATCAGACTTTCGCGGAAAATAGTTTATTAATATCCGAAAAAACAGATTAACTCCATTGATCGAAAAAAGGGTCACACTTCAAATTTGATGGCGGAACGCAGCAATATTTTGAAAGCATCGGAACAGATTGGAGCCTTAAGTTATTTTTGTTAGTAAGAACGCATGCTGAGGAGCAGGAGGAAAGAAATATGAATATGAACATGTACTTTGGTCTTAAATATAAAAAATATGGCCCCCAGTCAAATACATACATATATATAAACATAGAACATTAAACCTTGGTGCAGATAATAAATGGATACGGAAATTCAAGTAGGGATTGTTGGACATACTATGATACATTGCTAAGCTGAAAACTGAAGTACCGAAGTCGGGCAGGTATACCATTGAAAAATGACATCACAAAACAATGCTGATGAACGCAACAAATCAGCTTCATCCTACACTCATTGCAACGGTCAACTGCAATTACCACATTGCAAAGGACAGTTCGTTGGCAGTGGTCATCATGTTGCAACGGTCAGTTTGTTGGCAGACAATCACCACATTTCAACGGTCAGTACGTTGGCAGACAATCACTGCATTGCAGCGGTCAGTTCGTTGGCAGACGATCACCACATTGCAACGGTCAGTTCGTTGGCAGACAATCACCACATCAACGGTCAGTTCGTTGGCAGACAATCACCACATTGCAACGGTCAGTTCGTTGGCAGACAATCACCACATTGCAACGAGTATTAAGTATGTCATCAGTAGTTTATCACATTGCTACGGTTAGTATGTCATCAGACGATAACAATGGTCAGTCAACTTCACGGTATCGTCATTCAATGTACGATTATTTTAGAATAAGAATAGGTTTTTAGGCAATTTGGGGGAATTGAAGGAAAACGGGAAATAGAGAAAGTACCCATGGCTGCATATTGCTTTGTTTGTTCACGAAACTCTATTTTGAAAGTATGATTGACATCCTTCTTTTCTGTACAACCAACGAAATCTTCTTTTCAGCTGATCTGTTAATCAAATGAGTTCCAGTGTCCTACATAGCGATTCAATTAATGATTTACTGCTAGAAAAAGAGACTTCAATACAGCAGTTCTCCCGGCACATCATAGTACTATTTCACAGTGCCGTCATATACGAATAATAGATTCTTTACATATCCCACTTATATTTCCTAGCGTACAAAAAATATAAAATGAATACTCAAGCAGAAATTCCGTACGCTAAATTCAATTACAAGGAAGAAAATGAAACGTAATCTAATGTTAAGCAATATTCTTGAAACGTCTTATTTTGATAGGGAAATCATTGTCATAGAAGGCAAAATTACAGACATCTTTAAATTGTTGGTAAACTCATTTTGGCCCATAAGGCCCACCGCGAGAATGGCACTGTACTTTTTAAAATGAACACTTGAATAGTAAATAAAATTAGTCATCGCATGAGTAGCAAACTTCTTCACTATCTTTTTTAGAAACGTCTGACCAAACTAGCATCCTGCTTAATCGAACAGGTCAGTCTCGATAATTTTGCACCAAAATCAACTCCACAGAACAACGATGGGGGCAGGGGGGTAGTGTGTCATAGTGACCTATCCACCTGGACACACACGGCTGATAAAGAGAGAAGCGTGGATGATGATTCATCCGTGGCCTTGGTGACCCAACATCCAGGTACGTGGACTACCGACCTCCAGGCCTCTACCTTATAATTTTGATCATTTGAATTAAGATGAAGAAATCGTGAAATGGTTGTATATTTTTAAAATCTAGAAGTCTGTTTCACTTATTATGGAAAAATCTTCTAACACGTGAAATGTATGTTGTTTTGGTAGTATCACGGTTCAATTATCTAATTTTAATCAAATCTGTGTGTTACTTATAGTTACAAACTTAGCGACTGTTGCCATTTTATTCTTTTTGGGTGCTTTCTAGCTTCAGAATACAGTGTGGGTGTGATGGAGATAAGCCAGGCGTCGTTATATAAGGAGAACACCACAGGTGTCTGGAGTTCAGTCTGCGTTTGATCTTTGTGGTGCGCGGCTGTGAATTGCAACTCCAGCTTGACCTTCTGTCTTCTAACAATTACTCCTCAACAGCGAAAATGAACAGAGCTACGAAATCCGGTCTCGCTGCTGAGACTCACGCTAAGGTAAGACCAGCTCGAGCTATTGAAGTGTCCAAATTTGATAGAGAAACTCGTGCGGCGGCTTTTTACCGACTAGATGGATGACCGACTTGCTATTGCACATCTCCCTTTCACGCTAAACACCTAAACTGACCAGTTTTTCCAGCGAATGAAGTTTTCCATATGGTTAGTCCAGTTTTTTTTCCATTGAACAGAGTATTACGTATTGTGAGTTTTTTTTCCGTACCACAGTGAATGTGCTTCGAACTGCTTGGGTAGTGAGAATAGAAAAATATTAATAGATGTTGCAATCGAACAACTGTGTGGCAAAAGATGATAAATGAATGTTTCAACTAATCAGAAACTTAGACGCAGCCTTATTTTTACCTCTAGTGAAATTAAACTCGGCGGCCCGTTTTGTTAGTCTTGCAAATTCCATCCAAAAGAATGAATTTTTTTAGCAAGTAACCCAACCAGCTTGCTGTAAATCAATGTACTGAACACCTGGGTTGTGTGACACACGACATGCATTTGTGATGATTTCAGGGTAGCAATGCGACCTGTTCTACAAGTCGGAAGATAAGCTTCATAGTTGCTGTGGGTGAGCTTCGATCGTAGTCGCTGTGGATCAGCTTCGATCGCAGGTGCCATGGGTCAACTTCGATCGCNGCTTCGATCGCAGGTGCCGTTGGTCAGCTTCGATCGCAGGTGCCATTGGTCAGCTTCGATCGTAGGTACCGTTGGTCAGCTTCGATCGTAGGTACCGTTGGTCAGCTTCGATCGCAGGTGCCGTGGGTCAGCTTCGATCGTAGGTGCTGTTGCAGTTGTCCTGCGTTAGGTTTGCTCATTTCACCGTATGGTGAATGTTATTAACTGGTTATTTTTAGTTGCCACCGAGATGAGTTATAAAACAGATCTAGGATATGGTGTTGTCGTCTCTTGTTATTCATTTTCTATAAGATGTCCTTGTAGTTGTCAATTTAAGAAAATTTAGGTTCAAGGTCAAGAGCCTGAGTTTTATCTGATTCAGACTATTTATTTGCCGAACTGTACGAGGTTTAGATAGAAACATAGGATATTTTTGCCAATTTATGTGCAATTAAGAATAATTTGTAAACCTGGAAGAAAGAACTCTCGTCGAGTTCATTAGACGAGAATTCAATTTTTTTTTCAAATTTTAGGGGTAATATTGTACATGAGGAAATTAATTAGTTCTGTGCACGTACAAATTTAGTCGTAAGAAGGTTGGCAGCAACCCATGATTATCGCACTCAAATGGAATAAAATATTCTGTTTAGGCCCTATATTGCTAGTGCACGGTGATTGTAACCAAGATAAAAAATCAAAATCATTTTTTATTCTAACAAATTTGTGTGCATTTGTCAAGCAGAAAAATGGGTCAGCTATGCATATAAAGCTACAGCAATTTACGAAGTAGCAAATATAAATGCTTTTTAGGCTACTTTTAGGACGTACGAAGAAAACGGAAACAATGTGTACAAGCTTACCTAGTTCAAGAAGAGAGAAATGGACTATAAGATACTATATCCTTTAGCCCTTGAACAAAAAAACTCTGGCAACTAACAGATGAGATCTGTTTAAAGGTTTAAAGTTACATTCAGGGGATAGGTAAGCTTGGTTGCACTAAATTGGTGCTGAAATTACTGGCTCTGTAGAAGTTAATCTAATTCGCCGGGTGTAACATCTAGGAATTCTTAACCAAACCTGTTTGTCAAAGTATAGACATGATCCTACATATATCGGTCAGTCGTCTTGGGGACTTGATGTACTTCAACTTAGAATTTGCTAGTTTGCAGCAGCAATATGGTCGAAACCGAATTAAGAGCGGCTAATGACACTGTGATGTTTGTTCATAGCAACGAAGGTTGATTTCCTAACTCTATTTATTGGAAAAAAGGAAAATATTTGTTAAATGAAACTTTGTTTTAGTGTTTAACTTGGATTATGTATGTTACTGTATCGAATTGAAGAAAGGCAAGTTTGAAAATTCATTGACGTGACCACAAGTCCAAAGTTTCACCATTTTACTTTGATTTTGTTGAGTTGCAAAGGAGTAGGGAGATTGCAATTTTAGCTGGGAAACAGAAAAAGCAAAATTCTGCTGCAGAGTTCCTTCATGCCGTGTTCTGTTTTGTGGGTCAAACGGTAACATTTCGTGCTGCCAGTCTGTTTTCTTTTAGGACGGGTTTGTGCGTCGCTAGTCTGAGAATGAAGTCTTCGTGTGAAGAGAAGACCTACAGGCCTCGTGTCGTTGTAGTGCGACCAGTTTTCGCTGTTAGCAGTCCTGGGTTAGAAGTTTAGGACCTAATTTTTTTGAGCTTCCAATAGGGATTTTCTGATGTAATTCCTTGCTATTGCTTAACTTTTATCTCTATTTTTGACATTTTTGCACCCCGTTTAGTCATTTTTACAGAGGGGCAAGGCAGGTGAAATTGAGGTGTTTTCAAATTCGTAGATGGGCATTTGAATATCGGAAGGATCAGCGAAATGAAATTATTAGCTATAAAACTTCATGATAACCAATGCGCATCTTTGCTATATCGTGTCCTTTGGTACTTCGGTAACGATATTTTTGGGCAGAATGATGAAATATGTCCTTGACTCAATGTTGCCACTGAATCTCGATTTTAAAATCTATATTAAGAAAATTGTTACGATTCTCTTTAAAGCGCGAGTGCTTCCTTTTGATATGACATCATTTGATCAGATCAGTCGTCTGGAAACTCTTCGGATGCCTTATTATTTCGTAGTAAATTTTCACCGGACGCTGTTGGATTGATTGTGTTATGGGTAAGGTTTCAGGACTTTTAGCTTTCGTGCCCGCTTTGTTTTTTTAATTCTTCCCACCTTATTCGCTATTTTTTTTGTTTTCTTCTTCATCTCAACTCGCTGATTTTATGCCTAGGTGATCCTGCGGTACATACCAAACGATTTCTTCTCTTCGACCTCTTTAGATCACGTTTCATGGGAATAGGGGGCTAAAACTTATGACTATAATTACAATTTTCAGCACATTAAACTTGATAAATGAAATTATGACCCTAAACGTTTGTAACCTGTTTCAGGATTTGTTAGTACATTTCATTAAACTAAAAATTCAATTCAGGGAATTCAGTGGGTCCAAACTGTAAGATTTTTCATGTCGCGTACACATCGCTTTCGTTTTGTAGTGGAAAGGTTCCTGCCTATTCAGGATGCGGTCCTACAGTAAGGTAACTCGAGTACGAAGCAAGTAACGCGTATTCTTAGTCAGTGGCCGCAAATGGACGTGTCGTAAGCCCTCGTGCAGGCACAATGCGTCAGTGTGGATGGGAATATTTTTTTCTGCCTGAGCGAACAAAGATTTCTTTATTGGAAAGAGCAAGGAGCAGCTCTGTAGATAAGGGCATGACTTGCGCGACGCGCGGTCGCCTGCAGTGAGCATTTTCTCGGGTGCATGATCATTTTCTGCGCCTGGCTGGTCGCAAATATCTAATTTGTTTTTTGTTGTACCGAGCTGATGAGGATTTCTTTGATGGTAGTTTTGTAATTTGCTGTTTTAGGTGGAGTGTCTTGCGGTGTGCCCCGTTTGTGTGCACATTTGAATGCAGTTACCTTGGCGCATAATGTGCATCTTCGGATTCTGTTACCAGTTAGCATAGGGAATGAAAGATGTAACACCTTTTGAGGGTAACTCCTATCTACACTTGCTTGTAACGATCACAGAATGTCGATCAAGTGTCCCTCGCCGTGAAAACGACGGTAAATCTCGCATGAAATGATGTAATATGTTGTATCTCTGTTACGGACTACCATCTCAGAGTCTCGCTGATCATTATGAAGACGCAACAGAGAATCTGAACCCGTGAATTTCATATCTACTTTCTTCAGTTCGTAAATAAATAGTTACTCTCAATAAACAACTACACAAGCGTGACTTGTTACTATGGAGTATACGTTGGTGACGCGAATACTACAGCATCGGTGTTTCAAACGAATTTGATGGAAGGTGATTCATTTTCAAAAAAAGTGATCGATTTACCAGTTGACTTGCCACCACCATGCGAGTAAGGCTAATGATTTTTTTTTCTTCCGCGTGCCGTTTGAAGTACATTCTTCGATGCCAGCAGGTGTGCGACCTGTTCTGTCTTCGGAATTGTAAAACTAGTGTTTTTGAGTACTATGCTGGCGTGAAAATTGCATAATAGAAAACCATTTACGAATGTTTAATTCACGGAAGTTTGAATTTACGAATTGTAAGTGTACAGAGAGTACTTCATAAATACATGCCGTGCATTACACAATCACGAGAGTCCCAGTTCGTGCCAGGTATAAGGAATATTGACTTCTAACATTCTCCACACGTGAATTGCTGTATCCAGTCACTGTATTCGTCACTGTATTTTACAAGAAGGTACTTTCTCTTCATCACAGGTCACCATAAATGAAATTGAGTCTCGGCTTTCGAAATTTATTAACATTTGAAGAATGGACACCCGCTCATTCAAAGAAGAGAAAACAGTTCTTTATTTGTAATAATTTTATGAAACTAGTAAGCAAACTCTTGGAGTTTTTATCTTAGTTTTTTCATAGTGGCAGATGAATGTTAACGTATTTGAAATTGAATTATTGCAGTGGGTATAGAAAATAATTTATCAGAGTCAGTATGTACAGTATTTATTGCGAGATCTCATTCGTATATTTTTTTCCTTAGTGCCTTTCACCTAATTTTTTGTGGCGAGTGAACAGCACAACTGTCAAAGAGCTCGAAGAAATTAAATAACTGTTTGATGTCATCTCGCTGAGGCGCTTTTTCATACTTGAAATTTTCATCCGCTGCTCAACTACTCCACATCATTAACTCAGACTTTGATCACCATTTTATGAGCGAAAACCCATAAATTTTTTGTATCACTTATTTTCCCATGTGCAAGTGCCGAGTGAACGTTCTCTCCCAAGTTGAGCTTGCAAGATCAGACACATAAGCAATCAAGGTTTGCCCCAAGCTGACGCAGGGATTTTCGATTCGTTACGGAACGTCGTTTTGTTAGTTAAAAGCGCTTCATGACACTGTTGATAATTTACAATAGGTTTGTTTCAGTCATAACAACTATGCAACTTTTATTTTTGAAGAAAATTCTTTGCAACTAGATTGTATTTGAGAATTTTAGGGCCTCATCATTACACACCTTAATTGCGAACGGGAACGAGATCTTGCAATGGGTTCCGGTCCTCTTCAGTCAGTACTTCATCATCCTCTCTTTGCCCTCTCTCTGGATCACGTTTTACGTGGATAGGGAGCTGTAAAATAACTAATAATCTTACCTAGGCTCGGTCGACGGGTGCAGTAGGCTCGGTCGACGGGTGCAGTAGGCTCGGTCGACGAGTGCAGTAGGCTGGGTCGACGAGTGCAGTAGGCTCGGTCGACGAGTGCAGTAGGCTGGGTCGACGAGTGCAGTAGGCTCGGTCGACGGGTGCAGGCTACTGCTTGCAGTAGGCCAAGCACTCAACACCAAGGGATGGTGGCTGATGGGCTCTCAAATATCGCATTCTAAACCCAGGTTTTGTCCTCAGGTGAACGCCAAGTACGACGAGGGGCAGGCGGCGCAGGTGCTCGAGTGGATCAAGGAGGTCCTCAAGGAGGACATCAACACCAGCGGGGATGCCGACAACTTCTACGAGATCCTCAAGGACGGACAAGTCCTTTGCAGGTCGGGTCCTTCGCAGGTCGGGTCCTTTGCAGGTCGGGTCCTTTGCAGGTCGGGTCCTTTGCAGGTCGGGTGGAAATCTTCAAAATTAGTTCCGAGTTTAAATTTTTTGAATTAAGGCAGGAATACGTAACATTCTTGGAATTCACTAGAGAAATCAAGAAACCGATGGTGCAGTTTATGGTGCAATTTTGCCTCTTTAAGGTGGCTCCCCATGCCCATGTTGAAACGGCTCCCCATGCCCATGTTGAGACGGCTCCCCATGCCCATGTTGAAACGGCTCCCCATGCCCATGTTGAAACGGCTCCCCATGCCCATGTTGAGACGGCTCCCCATGCCCATGTTGAGACGGCTCCCCATGCCCATGTTGAGACGGCTCCCCATGCCCATGTTGAGACGGCTCCCCATGCCCATGTTGAGACGGCTCCCCATGCCCATGTTGAGACGGCTCCCCATGCCCATGTTGAGACGGCTCCCCATGCCCATGTTGAGACGGCTCCCCATGCCCATGTTGAGACGGCTCCCCATGCCCATGTTGAGACGGCTCCCCATGCCCATGTTGAGACGGCTCCCCATGCCCATGTTGAGACGGCTCCCCATGCCCATGTTGAGACGGCTCCCCATGCCCATGTTGAGACGGCTCCCCATGCCCATGTTGAGACGGCTCCCCATGCCTATGTTGAGACGGCATTTATTTAGGAAGGTCCAATGAATCATCGGCGCCTAATCAATCAGTAGCTTTTAAAGTCTCTGAATTGATCATTGAAAAAGTTACCGAAATTCGATTGTTACTTCATTGAATAATTATCAAACAAAAACAGAAAATGTAGGGAAAAAAGGTGCACAGCTATCAAAACAAACAGCCGAAAATATTGGCTAGTGCTATTGCCTGTAGCGAAATATATCATTTGAATTCATAGATTATAACATATACTCGCCTTGTGCATCTCACCAGCCATAGGGGCCTTTCCGAGAAATTCAGTCTTCGTGGTCTTATGACTTGGGTTATTGAACATATTCGTTCAGAGCTTTTATTATTCCTACGATCGAAAAAAAAATATCCAATTAATTTGTGTTTTCACTTGCATTTAGCTCCAATCCTTCGTCCTAACCGCTTTGTAACTACTGCATAAAAATTACTGAACAAAATTGACTTCCAGCACTCATGAAGTCTTTTACTCTATTTATGACTGTTACACGCGCCCAGGGGCATGACAAACGTTAATCCCTTAAGATACCTTCTTATTTAGGAAAACTTTCTTGTGATGTAATGTCGTTTCCGATATGACTGCTACGGACTGCCTCCTCTGACTGTCGCTCTGATAAGGAATACCTACCAGAGAATCTGGGCCCAGGAATTTTCTCATTTCAAATTCCTTAAGACGCAGATACGATAGAAATGCACACACACAACGGGTATTATTAGGATAGATGACTTCGTGCATCCTCTACTCCATGAATGAACGGAACCTAAACGGAGAAAGTGTTGGGAGGAGATGCTCATGAAATTTAAAAGTTTAAGTTGATACACTCGAGAAGACTTTCGGATAGCAAAGCAAGACTAGACCAGCGTGCTCTCAAACCATAACCCAGTTGAATCCCTTAACCCCGTTGAATCCCTTAACCCCGTTGAATCCCTTAACCCCGTTGAAGCCCTTAACCCCGTTGAAGCCCTTAACCCTGTTGAAGCCCTTAACCCTGTTGAAGCCCTTAACCCCGTTGAAGCCCTTAATCCCTTAACGCATCGTTGAGATAACGCAACACTGATAAAAGGTCGGGGTCCCTTTGTTGAACTCTGGCAGCATCGAAAATGTCGCACAACTCGTTGTAAAAAATTATGCTTCATGACCTAAGCAGTCGATACGAACTCGGAATACAATCAACTTTATCTGTGAATGCGAGAACTTTAAAAACCTTCATTTTTCTTTGAAATCAAATGGGTTAATACGTCGCATCTATGAGCTGCAGGATTTTAGCTTGTAAATTCAAGTATACACCAATTTGGAGATTTTACGATCTGTGAAAGCAAGAGCAGCGCAGGAAAGTGTGATCGGGCCTGTGCTGCCTTATCATAGCTCCGTATCGCTGGCTGGATCGCGGTATATCGGCAGCCTCGACTATCGCTTCTTATCAGTGTCATGTTGAGGCGTTAAATATTTTAAATCCCGTGCATTGTTGGACCGGCTTAGTGTTGTCACTTTATCATGATTCATCTCGTACATTTTGTAGCTGATCACGACTCATCTTGTACCATTTTGTAGTTGATCATGATTCATCTCATACTATTTTGTAGCTGATTATGATCCGTCTCATACCATTTGGTGGTTGATCACGATTCGTCTCGTACTACCATTTGGTGGTTGATCACGATTCATCTCGTACTACCATTTGGCAGTTGATCCCGATTCATCTCGTACTACCATTTGGCAGTTGATCCCGATTCATCTCGTAATACCATTTGGCTGTCGATCACGATTCATCTCGTAATACCATTTGGCTTTCGATCACGATTCATCTCGTACTATCATTTGCTGGTTGATCACGATTCATCTTCTACTATCATTTGCTGGTTGATCACGATTCATCTTCTACTACCATTTGGCAGTTGATCCCGATTCATCTCGTACTATCATTTGCTGGTTGATCACGATTCATCTCGTACCGGTTTGAGGTCCCTGCCAAAATCTCTCGTCTAATACGAGGTGCGTGCAATTTTGAGAGCGTGCCTAACATGATCACTATTCATTGAAGCACCTCTGCTGTGTGTTTAATTAGAGCTTTTCTAGGATTTGCACTCTGATTTATTGATATTGCCGTGTTTGAGGGTGCATGAAGCGGAGGTATTGACAGGTTACGCGTCTAATTTTGCTAGCATCTTCTCGGGAATTTTTCGGTCAGCCATCTCTAGGTAACAGTCGCAAGCTTTCAGGTGAAACGACACAATTTCGTAGTTACAAATTATTACGAAATAAGAGTGTTCGTAATGCGGCTGTAAATATTCGTACGCAAAGGAAGTTCCCGTACGCAATGTTAATTTTGGTCATGCAGTCATATATGCATGCTGCGAGAAACTAGATTTATTCGTCTTGGAGACTTGTGAAACCTTAACTGTATTCATAATTATCAGGAAAATGATTGATTTACATAGGTAACGCACGGCATTCAGTCCTCCCATGCGAGGTCATGCTCAAGAAGAGCAGAATGCTGCGGCCACCAGCAGCGAGAAGGTGTATCCAATCTTATCATGCGCCACCGGATGATGGGTTGCCACAGTTCTTAGTTTCCTGTGACATTCCCCCCTACACCCCTGTTTTTAAGAGCTGCGTGTTGTTCTCGTGAGTGATGGTCTCATTAAAGTCTTTCATCATGCGAAAGCCTCGACATCTGAAAACTTCCAGTTTGAAGCACCGCGTAGCAAACCATGTGTCAAAAGGAGAATTAAATGGTGACCTTTTTTTATTCTTCGTAACATTATTGTTTTTATTTTTGTGGCTTTAACTTTGATGCTCTCAGCCAGTGACGTGCTCCTTATCGAGGTGTCGATAAGTTACGAAGGGATCAGATAACGGTCACTTGATGCGCTCTGCCATGCCTCTCAATCACAGCGCGACTTGAGCTCATATTTTTCTTCCATTAGAAATTTAAATTCTAGTTCGGCTCTGATAACGATTTCATGAATTTTCCTCGATAAATTGTCCCAAGATTCCCGGTATACCATTAAACTGAACATTTGCATGTACAAACACTCTTACTGTAGCAGGAGTTTGTAAGCATAAAATTTCGAGAATGAAATGGTTCGCAGGAAGAATGTTTGCAATATAATTATTATAATGTATTTTTTAACAGCTTCTTTCATGACAAATTGCATTTTCCAGTAGTTTCAAAACTAAAATTTGCTTTGAGACTTGTTCACTATACAGTTGAAGCTTCTTATTGGAACGATTTTACATAGTTTAATTGGAACACGAACTTGGGTACCTCAAATTCTAATTGAACCATTTGTTGAAGAAAATTCATACCCAAACATAAAATTCATATCAAGTGGTGAACTCGTTTACTTTCATTTGTAATAAGCTGCTTAATTGAACTCGCAGAATTCGTTCGAATTGCGAGCGTTACTTGTACTTTTCTTTGCATTTTTATCATCGCAGCAGGATATTCATTTTTTCTATCGTTGTATAAGCACTTGGAGCAGATTCGGAGTAAACGAGCCTTTGTTTCTTTCGTGGACTTAAAACCCTGGATAATCCCGACATTGATGCTTGGATCGATCCCGACACTGACGCTTGGATCGATCCCGACGCTCCTGTTTATATTTATTCATGGATTTATTTGAGATGATCGCTGTTCTCTGTCCTGTATCGAAATCATCAGAAAGCTATCACCGGATTGGATTAGGTTAGTTAGGTTTGTCTATCGTATGTGATAGGGACAATGCCCAGGCGGCATTGTGAGGTTACCTCATTGTTAGCTAGGCCTTCAGGAATCGTATCTTTCACGCCCACTTTACTTCTCTCAATTTTCACCCATTCATCGCTAGCTCTTTTTTACATTTTTTATTCTTAACGCGTTGTTTCTATGCACAAGGGATCCTGTGTGGGAACACACGTACATGGATTCCCCGTTTTGTGCAGTCAGCACTAACTGGTCCCTCTCTTCACTCTTTGGGTCTCATTTCATGTGGACAGGGAGCTTTAAACTCAATCTAATTTGCGAGGACGGGGAAAAGTCCTTGCAATGCGGTCGTAATTAAGGTTGGGAGCGTCCCGTAAATGGGTCACTTATCGTTTAGCATAGAATTAAAATCATAATTCGAAGTTCCAACGCGACTTCCACCCGTAATTTTAGGGTTGTAGTTTAACTGATCACAGTCAGAAACTACATTGCAACTTTCACATTTTAAAAATTTTAGGGCTGTAATCTCACTGAACGAAAATCCTAATACCTTATGCGTTGTATGTGACTGATTTCTGAGTAAACTATTTCTAGTTCGTATTTAACTAACGTACTAATCGCATCACGCTAAACAATAGAGTAGGCCATTTGATTAAGAGTCACGACTTTAGAAGTCTCAACGAGACGTCCACACCTATTTTAAAGTTGTAGTCGAACTCATTCAAAACCCGATGGATTCTATGCTTTGAATGTGACTGATTTCAGAATAAACGATTTTCTTGATGAAAATTTGATGCATTTTAAAATGCGAGAATAATTATTCAGATATTTGGTTCATAAACACTATTAATGTGCTGATCCGCTCAATAAATTCTAACATAGTTGCAATATTTGCATTTAAGGGAAGTTTGAAATTACATGTATGTGTGAAATTTTGCATTTTTATGATTAAATTCTTGCACCTATATAATGTGTTTATGGCTACGAGCTCTCGAAGGCAATCTTGACGACTGTTGTTGCAGGAGTTTGTTAGCTGTGGACCCCGTTTTGTGGTGGGAGATTCTAACTTCATTCTTTTCGCCATCGCTCAGAGTGGGGAACCCGCTTTAATCTGCACAAACAGCGCTTGGGTTTCTCAAGTACTGCGTTTGTCTGCGTCGTTCTCGAACGACGTCGCCTTCTCGCAATGCTTATCTCCAAATAATGGAACTTTTCCTTTAATTACTCGATGCGTTGATGAAATTCACATTGATGAATTAAAACACGAAAACGGTTAAACGCGAAGCGAAAACGGTTAACTACGTGTGTTTATGCCTCCCTAGACGTTGGAAATCTAAAATCTACATTTAACTTGGCATCTCATTTTTTCTTCACAACTTTGGGCTCGTTATTCCGACTATCAGGAAGGCCAGTGCTAGTTGGATGTCGACTGCGGAACTTCCATAAACATTAAATTACGCTGCTATTGAATAAAACGACCCCTGCCAGTAGTGCGATTTGATATTTTATTCGTATTCAGCTTCGTGTACCAGCGCGTTCTCCTACGACAGCGTTATGGCCGGGCGGTCAGGTCACGTAGAGATCTAACGATACTTCGAGGGGAAAATGAAACTTTTTTAATCATTTATCATAAATTAATCTAATTAGACAAAGGTGAGTCCGTAAATCAGGGTAAGGGGAACAGTGATAAATCCATTGATGGAGTAGCAGCCGAGTCGTTCAAATGAGCTTTGCGTTGACTAGAGAGCGAACGAGCTAGAAGATTGGACACAGTTAAATGCAACTAGTACTGTACTGATTTAACTCAAAATTCTATTTCCCGAACGCTCGTGTATTGGCGGACTGCGGAACTCGCATAGAGTAATTCAGTCTGACGGACTCAAACGAGCTGCTCCAGGTGGGTTATCGCAGTATTTTAATAGAAATTAGCTATTATATCCCAGCTCACAGTTCGAGCAAGTTCTATCTTCCAGCAGGTTCCCTTTCTCAGAGGTATGACAGAGTATCTAGCCTGACTCCTGCGTCCAATGGCCAGCCGACCTCTAGCTCTGCCCCTCTCATACTATCTTCCAAACTGCAGTGCGTCCAAAGTCTTGTGTGGTGCCTCGAGACGCGTTCCCACGGCCTACATTTGGGCATGTGGCCATTGCTTGTTAGTAACGTCTCCTACATTGTCTACATTCCTTGAATTTTCCCTCGGTCGATAGCCTGGTCTAGTGCAAGAGCTTGCCGTCAGTGCCTCCTGCCTACGTGTAGAATGCGCACAATGTCTCGCATACCGTCTCACGAGCATTGGGCGTATTTGGCCTTGAATACAGCCTGCTACGAACATGTCTACCTATATACAATGAACGTTTAATTTTATACACTACCTTCTGAAACGAGTCACATCGTTCTAAATATACGTTATTTTGCAGGCTGATAAACACCATGAAGCCTGGATCAGTGAAGAAAATCCAGACGAGCTCTATGGCCTTCAAATGTATGGAGAACATCAACGGCTTCGTGACTGGTGCGAAGGCGTGTGGGGTGTCCGACACTGAGGTGTTCCAGACAGTCGACCTCTGGGAGAGACAGAACCTGAACAGCGTCGTCATCTGTCTCCAGGCTCTTGGCAGAAAGGTACGAATTAAACTGGTCTTTGGAAGAGTACTTCCGTGAAATTGTTTAAGAAACGTCAGTGAAATCGTCTCTGGATGAGAAATAATCATAAAGACTTCTCTAGAGCAGACACGTCTGTGAAATTATGTGTGGAGACGAAATATACGTGAAATTATTCAGATTTAAATGTCTGTGAACTTATTTTCGGAACAGGAATGTCCTTGAAGCCGTTTTTGTAGGAAAAATGTCTGTCAGATTATTTTCAGCGCAGCAATGGCCATAAAATTATTCTTGGAGTTGAAATATCCATGTAATGGTCTTTGGAGGAATGATTTTCGTAGAATTGTTTTGAGAGGAATCACCGCAGGCCCACTGGTCAAGGAACGAGGCAACGAGTATCACAAATCACAACGCTGGATGTGAAAATCTAATCGGCGTTTGATTTTCAGGAAATACCTTGCATTTTTCTTTTTGTTGTAGTTTAGAAATGTCATCAGCGCGTCATTTCAGCAAACTTCACTCGAGCTTAGTGAATTTTGGTCGAGCTTTCTTCATTTGTGTTCACTGGTGAGAACGGTCCCCGATCACTAAATGGCCAAGATAACGACAATAATCAAAAGTAATATAACCTCATTCATCACCGGTTCGTCTTAATTAACCCATTATCAGAAACGTTTTTTTACGACGGTGCGTTTTTTTCAAAGGGTAAAATGAGTAAACCGTCGAGGAAACGCGCGAACTATCCCTTAACTGTAAACTCTTTTGTTGTGCTGACGTCTTCCGTACCATCGCAGGGTTCCAACTTCGGACAAGCGAGCATCGGTCCCAAGGAAGCGTCGAAGAATGTGCGCGAGTTCAGTGAAGACCAGCTCCGTGCCAGCGAAGGCATCATCAACCTGCAGTACGGCAGCAACAAGGGCGCTAGTCAGACCGGCATGAGCTTCGGCACCACACGACACATGTGAACGCAGCACATGATGGCAGGGCCAACACGAAAAGTAAATTCGTGGTCTTCAAAAAGAACTGTTGGTAATTTAAACAGCGGCTGTTTCTTTCCGATTTTTGTTGGTTACTTTTCCTCAGAGCACGTGTCTGTCTAGGTTAGGCATTTTTCTTTTATGGGGAGGATATTGAACGGCTTGTGTTTGACTATCGTTGTGTAATGGTAGTCATTTCACAATAATTTTGCCTTCTTTGAAGTGGTAACCTGCCGGGCTGTAAAATGCTGCAACAAAGTAGACTTCATTTCTTCTCATCCCCGGCTGACTAAAAAAGACCTTACAGGAGTGAAATATTTCCTTTTAATAAATTAACATTGAGTTCTAGCGCAAATATTCACAGAATTTTGTACTTGAATTGCAATTCTCTTTTTCTGTAAAATATGCAACTTTTCAGCCCATGCACGATTGACTACTGCGAGTGCAGACCCGTTTCAAGTTATGCTAATGTGAAACATTTGTGGTTGAAATGATGATGAAATTTTGAAACCAATCCTTAGTAAAATTGCCTATTTCTCAATTGATAGAACATTGAACTGTTCCCGGGAGACAACATTCTGCCGTAGCAATAGTTCAACTGTTATATTCGAGGATTGTTTCGTTCCGTTCATGTACGACATCAAGATAATTGGAATATTTTATGCGAGGCTTCAAAGTATGAAAGTTTCTTCTCATTTTTCTGCGTTCATTGAGCAGTTCGTTTTTTTTCGAATGGGTTCACTTCGATCCGTCGAACGCACGATTTGCGTTGGGTCTTCAAGCTGGAGTGAGAGGTTTTGACGTTCTCTAGCTTTACGACAAAAAAAATTAAATCTTACAATCGTACGAGGAATAAGCCCTGTCAGTAGCAAGTATTATGGAAAAGGTCGAGAATCGAAAAAAAAAGTATTTATTATATTTTGTACTGTTTAACGCAAAGAGCCATGTATAAGATGAAAAAAGTTATTCATGTTTAAAAATATCGTTAATAAACTTTGTATCTTCCATTTTTGACATATTTCATGAATAAAAGTAAAATTTCTTAGATTACGAATCGTTTTAATTCCCTAACTTTTCTCATTGCTTGCAATATCTAAGGCGCAAGTCGTCGAAAGAACCTTTATTAATTCCAACACGTTTTACCGTTGGGCTTTCAATGCCTTACAACTAATGGCGTGGTGAGGGATGTGAGGAACGTGTGGTTTGAACTTCCTTGTCCAAGGGAAGGACTCCCTGCTTACGTGAAAATGCCTCGACGACTGAGCCGAGATTTGAACCAGGGTCCTCTCGGTTACGAGGCCATCACGCTAGCAGCACGCCATGGAGTTAACTTGAAAACTTCTAACTAACTTGAACTTAACTAGTTAACTTCTACTTGAAAGAGTTAGCAACTAAGGTGCAGTCATTTCAATTAGGCTACGTTCCGTACGTATTTCTTCTTTTCCCGCTAATGGTTATATCGCTCACTGTGTCTGCCCTCGTCACAGCAATCTCAGACTCGGCTTTCCCATTGGTCAGGCTTCGTTTTCCTCGTCTGGGTAACCTCCGACTCGGATTTTCTACTGATCAGACTCGGATTTTCTAATGGTCAGACTCGGCTTTCCTAATGGTCAGACTCGGCTTTCCTAATGGTCAGACTATGTTCTCGTCGTCAGAGCAACCCCAGACTTGCTGGCCACACGACAGCTAGCGAGCACTCGACTGGAGTCACACGTTGTGTACCTTCTTGTGCTAGGTACCCGTAGTTAAGTAACATTCCTTGTTTCAGTGTCGGACTTGTGATGCAAACCACTCAACTCGTGAGTTTTTGACTTCTCGCTTAGTTGACCTCACGTGTCAATCATTCTTATATTCGAACAATGATTATGCCACATGGTAGGAGATAACTTGGTTTCGCCGATCACAATTCTCTAAGTTCATACTTTGGCTTATATGTCTCCTCGAGGGGATTAAACTTTAATGTTTTTTTACGACTAGCCTGTCCCCATTCCTAAGTACTAAGGAGGCTATTGTGAACCAGCGGATTTTGAAGGTTGAAGGCTATTGTGAAGATTTATTCATTGACGAGTTTTTCTGCGAATCACTCCACTTTTTCTCCCCACCCGCTGTTGGAGTGCCCTGTTGACACAGTGTACGAGATTTTTGCCTTCAGCATCTCCGTGAGAGGCACGAAGAAAAGGAAAAGTACAAAGGTAATTTAAAAGTACAAAGGTGTGCGCTTGCATTCTGAAAAACCGCAGAATGCAAGCGAAAGTACTTTTTAGAAACAGGAGTTAAAGATGATAATTTTCAACATCAGTTAAAGAATGATATACCATTCAAGATGATGTTTATAAATGGCACTGTTCAGACCGAGGGGGTTCCCATTACAGGAGCAATGTCTGGGGGTTCCACGGAGTCAAGACTCCAAGCTG
>VOMN01005817.1:0-22069 GCA_014899125.1 Orchestia grillus | reverse complement strand
TCCCAGTAAATTGGATCGGGAAGCAGATACGATTTTCAGACCTGGCAGTAAGCCCCGCTACATTTCTACCATTCTGAGTTCTTCCTCCCGTGAAAGGTGGAGAGTGATTAATTCACACTTCCCCTGGTTGACACTTCCCCCGGTAGAAAATTGAGTATGATAAATGATTTTACATTTTCCCTCGTTGTTGCTCAAATCAAGCTAGGCTTTAAATGAAAACTCAACCATAGAAAGGACTTAAATGATAGCTAAATTCTTGTTTTGGGAGAGAAAGTGTTGAATAAGACACTGTGAAACGAACAGCAGTTATTGTTAAGAGTTTGTTCACACATGCTTTTGGGAAGTACGCAACGCATTTAGCTAGAACTGCAAAGAACCCTGGTGAACTAGATCCAATAAGTGCATTTAATCCTCATTTAGTGACACGTGTCGAGAGAAAAAGACTGTTTTGTTTCTCGCTCCAGACGTCTAGTTGCTCATTACCGTTAAGCGTTGTGCCGCAACGGCTGTGCCTGCAACTGGGACACATTTCAGTACTTATACCAAAGTTTCCTGCTGCCTAGCAGTCTTGAGACATTATTAAGTATCTTGTCTCTGTCCGTGACCTCACTGGTCTGAGCTCTAAGCCAATGAGGAAGAGGACCCACCTCCAAAGATGCATGCGTGGAGCTGACTATCGCATCTCATCTTCAAAAGACTTTCATCCTGCAGTTGTACATTCAGTAAATTACATATATATATATATATATTATCCAAGAATGTCTGAAAGAACAAGTATTTTTGCAAAATCAAACTCTCCTCAGTTCTCGCTCATCTGAGAATATTTCGCGAAGCAGCGGCTGTATTCAGAGGCGACGTTCGCGGTTCGCCTCATGAGAAAAGTTTTACTCAGGTATTCGTCCCATGTGCACGACGAGCTAGGGTTACGGTGCCAAACTTCCGCTGAAGTTGTACACAAAAAGCGCTTGTAAGAACTCCCTGGAAGTGCTATCTGATGCAGATGTCGGCCACGTCTGTTATTTATACATCATTTTTCCTCTCTATTTTTAGAAGTTAATGTCGTATTTTATGCTTAATACATCTAAACATTCCGTGCGAGACTTCGTGGGGCTCTTGATTTACATATCTGTTGTTCAGTCAATTTATATTGCTGCTCTGTCTTTTTCTTTTCATTGAACTATTTGTTTTTTTCTGCTTACCGGAGGTAGATACAGCTGTGAACTTCGATCAGATAAAGAAATATTCCATAATATGTAAAAAAATAGCTATAAAGCTTGTTACGTTCAGATAGGAAATTAACCATGAAGATTATATTTGAATATATTTTTCATGACTTGGGGCAGCAGTGTTCCGCTTCTTTAATTCAAATGATTACTGGGGCATTCATTGCAATACGTAGCGGATACGAAATTTTAGCCAATGGGAACGTGTCATTTATCCCAAACCCAAAACAAGGACCTATGAAATTACGCGACAATATCGACTTAGTTGATACCAACGATCTTAGTCAATCGTTTAAAAAAGGTGCAGTGAAATTTCTTACCCGTTAAGATCTACACATGAACTACTATAATTCTGCTTTTTAATCATTCATGCAGTAGGTCAATTCTTTGCCCACGAAATACGGAGAATTTGGGTTAGATAGTGCTAATGCCTCAGGAAAATTTCCAAATTCGAATTTATTTACTGGATATGCTCATTGAAATCATCCATTTATCAATAACACGCGGGGAATGCTCATTTAGCCAATTATCTTGTGCACATGGTACACAGCAAAATTAATACGAGATATTACGCGAAATTTTCTCGAACATTAATTTGTAGCAGGAAACGAAAAGATAGTTTTGAACAAAAATTAGTCAGCAAGAGCGGAACGTCAATATGGGGTGTTCAAGACACGGCTGATGGAAGGGGACGTCTTACTTGCGTGACATGCGTCAGTGCATTTACGGTCTAAGGCCGGTCGCTCCCTCGCCATGATTGTAATATTGTCTGTGCTCATTACGTGACTATGTTTCTCAGGCATCGTGGCAGAATTTACCGTATTCTTTCCGTGAGTTGAAGGATTTTCAGAGTTACCATGTTCCTTCATTGAGTTCACCGACTAGTCCCGCAACATATACTGCCGAGCACTTAGGGCTCGTCACCACACTGCAGGAGCTACGCTTTCTGAACAGAATGAAAAGTAAACATTCTTGCCAGCACGTCATAAATCCCGTTATTTTTCAGATCAAACTGTTGCCATTCCTAAAAGAGGATTAGGGTTCGATTTGAAATGTGTAATTTAACTCCTTAAGAACGGACCTGCTCATAACTTGCTAAGTTATGCGGGGGAAATTTCTAACAGTAATCTGAGAAGACAGGCAGGAATTTTACGCGAACTACTATCTCCGTGCGCCTCAGGGCTCATAGGACAGGCTAGAGGCATTAGGGTTAGTTAGTCTATCCTATGCTATTAGAACTAGCGTCCCCTGGGGGATGAAGTTAGGTTACCTCATCTCTAGCCATGCCTTCGGGATTTCTATCTTTCGTGTCCACCTTACTGCTTTTCTTTTTTATGCCTTCTTCGCTTATGTTTCTTGATCTTTTTTACCTCTTCTTTCTTAACTTGCTGTTTCTATGTGCAGGAGATCTCGCGTAGGAACACACCTTGTGAATACATTACCCCATTCTCTAAAGTCCATCCTTAATGATCCCTTATTTTCGCTCTCTTGAGATCGTATTCCGTGTGGCTAGGGAGCTTTAAACTAGCTAATGAGAATATGAGCTCCGTGTGATCATGGTCAAGTGAAAGATTCGATTTGTTCTTCTGCCAGAAAACTTAAAAGCAGCCAAGAAAATGGAAACCAGTATTGATCTGAGAAACACCTTAAATAATGAATGAGATTTCCACGACCCTTCTCGAGGAGGCCTGCTAGTATGATGAAGATTATTTGTCGCTCAATATATCATGAAAACTTAGAGCTCCTCAGAAACAGATCCCAGTCCTTATCAATATCCTAGGCTCTAACTGAGGCATCAGCAATACTAACTGCATTAACTTCGAGAAGAAATCGTCGAGTTTTATCTTTTTTGTTCTTTCCCTGTACCCTTCGATGGAGAGGCAGGAGCTGTGTTCATCTGATGACCTTCATGCTCTAGACTCTTCTTTCTGTTTCTGATGCTGCCTCTTTGGTCAGATGACCTGGGCTTCGCCAGCCAAAATATAGGCCTCTGGCGTTCTATTATTGCTTCTAGCGATAAATGTGTACTAATATTTACTGTGAAAATTGCCTTTGCTTTGCAAGGATGATGACGTAGGGCGTATGATCCACAAAAATTGCGTGTCTGCGCGCATTTTGTCAGCAGGAAAGAGCTGCCTTACGAGTAATCGCTGCCGCGTCACGGACTATGTTCTTGACTAACCCAACTCAACGTTGCTGTCATTATTCATCAATGCATAATTACGATATCGTAGGCATAGTTTTGGTAATAAAAAGTTGTACAGGAAGATAAAAACCCTCTCTGCAACCGTAATTGCCTCTGCTATCATTTGGTCGCAAAATACTTCGTAAGTAAGTTGAGGAGAGCAAATAAAAATCTTACTTTAAGGAACAATTTCGGAGAACCATCTAAGCGTCTTGGAACACACAATGAAGACGATTCTTTGCTCTGGTTAGCCATTCCATTATAAGAACTGTTTATTTCAGTTAAGAGTAATTTGATTTTCTTATGAACTAAGATTCAGGATAAAGATGTGTGTTCTTTAGTAAAGTGCACATGAGCACCATGAATGTGACGTAATTCAAATGAAGACTGTGATTTTGCCCTACAAATTCCACAGCTAGATTGATCGCGCTATGCAAATTCGCTAACTTTAATGTAATTTGCCGACTTTTAAAATACACCTGCCATTAATTCAGCATGTATTAGAATGTTCCGTTGATCTGTTTTCATGGGAATGCTTGCATGGGTGTAACAACGATTTTTTTGCGATCTCGTATCCTCTTTAGAAAGATCGTCCCTCCACGGTAGGTCTGTACTCGTGAAAGGAAAATAGTCTACGGAAGCCACGCCTGCGAAGAGCGGGGGTTGCGTTGGACAACTGTTCAAAAACTCGAGGCGACGGACACAGGCGAGTTAACCAACTGCGTTGGTGCACAGTAACAGTCAGCGCTTATTTTGAATCAAGTTTGTGGTTCTATTCCGGCACATACACGTCTTCACTCAAACACTTCAAAAGTTCTACGTAGAAATTTTACCTGTAAGTTTGACTATGTATTACAAATTCCGCATGAACTACTCCTTTAATATTGAGTGAAAAATAAAGTCTTGACCGATTTCACTATTTGATTGAATCATGTGCGCTATTATCGCACGTATCTTATCGCACGTATCGCTATTATTTATGTCTTGAACACGTATCTTGAGCAGAGTCTTCAATTACACATGTCGGATGCAACATACAAAATCTGCAGGTCCCTGATCAGAGTTGATATCCCATTGACTCCAATGACCAGTTCCAAATACGAGCAGAATGATCACTAGCGGGACGTTTACGTCTTCGGATGATATCTCCCTCCAATTTTTCCGCTTTTTACCTGTATCAGTAAAAGTGTTATTGATTTTAAAATAAAATTTCGCATACGTTGTTCCGTGATAAGCTCCCTCTAAAAATAATTAGTCACTTGCTACTAATGGGGTGTAAGACCATAACGAGTGCGAATAATAGCGGTAATTTAGGAGGGCATTGCGTCTACTAGTGTCCTAATGTACAAATGGTCCATTTTAAACCACTTCTGAATCAACTGATCTCGTAGCGCGGCCACTGTAGGTGGACGATCTTCTCGACGTCTAACTTGTCTTTCTAGATGGTCCAACAATTTTTTTATTCGGTTCGTGTCTTGGGATTTCTCTGGCCAGTCTGGGACTTCTCTGGCCAGTCTGGGACTTCTCTGGCCAGTCTAAATGCCTGACATATCCTGAATGACTGTCATGCCAATTAATGCCTTTTTTAGCCCGACGCCCCCTGCAACTGTCATCCTGAAATATAGGCAAAACAGCGTGCTTTTCTTCTTTCAGACATTGTGCGAATGGCAAAACTTGACTTTCTAGCAGCTCGTTGTAGCCATGCTCGTTCAGTTTGATGGATACCTCACCTGAAGAACCCACTTCCAAGTAGTTGCAACAACCCTAGAACAAAAAAGACTCTATTCCTCGTTGAATTGCCTCTTGCACAAAGGCTACGTTAGAAGCTTCACAAGGTCTTTCATGGACACGATGGCAGGCGTCATTGCTACAGAGACAGAGTTGACATTCATCTAACCACATGAAACTTCTCCACTCCTCTACAGTACAATGTGCGTGTGCTATTGCTCAGTTTAAACGAGTAGTCTTGTGGGCAGGAGTTAACGACGGCAGTTTATGAGTCACTCTGCTCCATTCTGCATGGAGTTCTCGAGGAAGAGTTCGTTCAGAAATAGCAGGAGATGGACCATGATTAATGTTTGAAGTAGTTAAATCCTTGACGCAAAGCGATTCCTGTCAACAATTCAGGACACATGGCAGCGGTCCCTATAGGTTAGAATGTCGTTCCGACCTCAATTTTGCTTTGAATTGCCGTATGTACCGGATTATTCCCATTGTTGGTAGACGCACAGTGCGACATTAAACACCAGAAAATTCCGTTACTTCCTTTACATGGTGTCCCTTAGCCCCACCAATTGCAATAGCCCCCTTTTGCCATTCCGTGAGGTCTTGCTTTCGTTTTATCGTTTTGAAGCAACTAAGAAACAAGTCTATACCTTGCCAGTTCTGAAGGGAGAAGTTCAGTACAGGCAAATTCCCCAAACTCCGGTCACAGCTTTAAAAACCGATTGACGTACGCATTAAATGACTTGAACTTGAAAAACAATGGGTGAATAATTGCTTGTCCGGAGGGCTTAGATCTAAATTTTTTTCGAAGAAGTGTGGACGATGCGTGTTGCCTTCAAAGGTCTGGAAGGATGACATTTCGTAAAAGCAAGGAAGATCAGTCGACGTGTTGTCACGGAAGGTTGATGCTAGGAGATAAAGTTTGACGAAGCTTAATCGGTGCATTAGTGTGTATACCATAGCGAACATCTTGTCTCTATGTAAATAGCCCTCGTATTATTTCTTTATTCACCGGGTTCAAAGAACTTCAGAGCAGCGCTATATTTCGTACTAGAAATCTTTTCTAACCAGAGCACGATGATTTTCAGATTTTTAACAATCCACAGAATTTGCAAGGACACGAAACGAATATCCCCCAGAATTCGATTCATTACATAGACTCCTTGCCTTAATGAACCCGTACAATTGTAGGTGCGTTTTTCTTCGATATGAGAGGAAGGTTCCATTTTCTCAATCAATTGGCTTCCTATATTAACAGAATGGAAATCCTTTATATCTTTCGACTGGCGAGTTAGCAGTTTTAAAATGTCAGAAGGATCATTATTTCATGTTTATCAGTGATCCAAACAAATTCATTATGATAAAACACCGTTTTTCCTATTCTCTCATCCAGTAAATGAGCTATTTTGCACCTTGTAAGTACCATGATTAAATCCTAAAAGGGCAGTGGAGGGTTGACCGTCTCGCATAAATTAGCAGCGTAAGAGTGGGGGCCTCGCCCTCTATTCATTACAGTGGAGACCGAGGGTCCTCTGCTGCTTGAGGTGCTCACCTCCGTGCTCTTCAAATTTTTAAACTCGTGAATTCAAAAATTTATACTCGCGCGAAAAAGTTCATTCCTCATAGAAATTTTTTTTTGTAGTAAAATGCCAGTATGAAGATTTTTAGTTCCAAAAGTGGAGTTTCTGCTGAGTAAAATCGTGGTCATCTCTGACTTTACTATCATTTAAAAAACGTTATATATGTTTTCAAAAAAGTGATGTCTGTAGAGGAAGTGATTCGAAGGGACACTTGAGGGTGATGGAGAGTGCCTGAATTAATAGAACATCTGCGCAAGGTAGTTCATGAGATTAAAATGTGGAGGTTTCCACCTTGAAGAAAAAAACCAAACAAGACGTCCAATATACTTCGATGAAGAGCGTTATATGACGTTTGGAAAAGGTTCTAAAATTACCGATTGAAAAATAGCTCGACCTTCCTTCTTCAGACTACCATCTCTATTTAGATTACAAAATAATTTGAACTTGTTAGCTTTCACATACCGTGAGAAGGTTACAGCTCGCATTTCAAGATTCATCTTTTCGAAACCGAGGGAGTTTTTCAATAACAAAATTAAGAAGCTGCGTAGAAGGAAGAAAGCAGTATTCGATGATTACATTGGCATTGAACGCCCCCGAGGGGGCACTGTTCAGTTTTCTCAGCTATCCAACGGGAATTCTTTCATTGGTGCCTGCTTCTTTTTTCCAATTTTCACACCTTCTTGGCTATCTCTTCTTTATCTTTTCTTCCTCTTCATTCTTAATTTGTTGTTTCTATACGTAGAGGATCCTGTGCGGGAACACACCTTATCCAATGATTCCTCGTACATTTTAATCGGTACTATACGGTCCCTTCTCTTCGCTTTCTTGAGATAGCATTTCACAGGACTAAAGAGCTTTGGACTGATGAATAATTATTTTTATAATTATTTTCATTGAACTGCACTGATGATTTATTTCACTGAGAGTAAGATTTCGTCAGTTGCTTTGTACACTTTTTGTACAACCAATATTGCAAGTAAAGGTTTCATCCAATGGTAGGTAAAATCATTCCAAAATGCAATCTAATAGATTAATACATCAATATTGAACATGCAACGAATGTCAGTGTCTTAGAGCCAAGCTTCACTGACATTTATTTAGCTCATGAAATTGATATGCCTGAACATCCGTGTATTTTCCAGGTAACTATGTAGTTAACTCCAGGAAATGTATGCATTTTCAAAATAAATTTAACTAGTTCTATTCTTCCAAAATACTTACCCGTTGGAAATTCATTACCACAGATCAGTGTTCATAAAGGCTCGGTGAATGTAGGAGACGTTTGGACGTTCTGCAGTCATAAAGTGTTCGAAGTCAGCTCGCAGAACTGACGTCAAAGCGGCGAGAATGGGAGCGGTGTGGCGGAAGCGAGATTATAGCGTGAGTGGAGCTCGACCGTGGTGCTCCGTGTTGAGAATGTTACGTAGCAGGGGACTGAATGTTCTATTAAGGGCACTGAATGTTCTATTAAGGGCACTGAATGTTCTATTAAATGGAACTATATTTATGAAAACTTGAAAGATTTTTGAGCATGAAGCATTATGGGGTGAACTTTATGAATAGTTTCTTGTTTTGGTAAGAATACCGAATATAAAAACTCTTTGTTCCTTCGTGAGCTGCATATTTGGGTTATTCTCTTGAATGATGGACGTATCTTAATCATATGTTTGCTGTAGTTATGCTGTTCGTATGGGGAATACGAATCAATTTAGTTATTTCTTTCATTATTCAAGGCCATTATTGAATTAGAGGGTTGAAACACAGGGTTCCGGTTCTTGTGAAACACCCTGTATATTCTGGAATCAATCTCGCCTAATCTTTCTGAAGTGCTATTACATGGAAAAGTGTGTGTGCATTTGAGTGGAATTTCGTCGAATTGTTTATTAAATACCATCACATATTATATGTTGTGGTTTTATTAAAGTATGTTTATGGTACAGGGTGTGCTAAAATTGTGGCAACTCAGGTTATGTCAGGTTTTTCAGTGGAAAAGCTGTGAAAATGAAATTTTTGGTTCTGAAATTACAGATAGAGGATGCCCTAACAATATTGAAAAAGATTTGTCAAATATAACCTTCGCTATTTTTGGTAACGTCCTGAGTTTGTGTTTGAAAGGCTACACGCCCGGCACTTAGCGTATTTGCTTGGATCAAAGCCAGTTCTCGACAGAGTCTAGCCGTCAGATCATAAAGTGATGTATGAGAAAATTTGCAGACCTTGTTCCCTAAAATGAACCCGATAGGACAATCAAGCGGGCTCAGATCCGGATTCTGCGAAGGCCATTCATTTTTGTTGGTAAATGCTGGAGTGTGCACTTTTTTCAAACTTGGGAAAATTTTGGAGCCATACAGTGGAGCGGAGTCTTGGTGAAGGGCCCAAGGTTCGCCATCAGTGGCTACGTGCCCACGGGAATAGTTCTGTTTTTAACATGTAGGAAATGTAACGATACCTGGTAATCTTAACCCTCATGTAATAAACACGAGGCGAGACCTTCCTGAAGCCGTTATCAGAACCCAAATCGTTAGCGACAGTGAATATTGACGTCGATTCACTTTGGTCTTCTCCTGACCCATCCCTACATCAAACTGTCAATTTAATGGTTGAGATTTTGTGAGACGTCGAATTTCTTCTCAACAGTGAAGACCTAGATAAGTCACCATGCCTTCTACTATGAGATTGACGATGTGTCGACATCCATCGAGGCTCATTCTTCCATGAATGATTGTAAGCTGTGACTTCACTGCATTTTGTAGAAGGCCTCGAGGAATTCCTTCGAGAGTCTACGCCTCGAAGTCTGACGTCTCTGCTTCTATATCCATTTCTCTAATAGAGGAATGAAGATTTCTTCTCAACTGTTCTTGCGTGTTTTTGACGTGTTGCAATGTCCGGAAATGTCGTTTTTTGCCCTTGCTTGTCGACTGCGGAGTGTAACGTTTTCTTTCAATTTTTCACTACCTCCCATACCGTTTATCGACGACCGTCCAATATTTCTGCGACTGATGAATTACTCTTCCCTTTCAGATAGAGGGATACAACATTTCAATCGATAGCCATTTAACGACGATGTCGTTTAAATAGCAAAAGTGTGAAATAAAAAGTAAACATGAGTAACTTCAAAATTAATTATGAATTAATTACATGACTGCTATGAACAACTTTTTTAATCTCGAAATAATGTTATCATATTTTTGGTACACCCTGTATATCTCTGGTTCGAAATATTATTAAAAAAGTATATTTCCGATTTATATCAAAGGGAATGCGAATTTCAAAAGATGAGTAAATGCGTGTGAATTTATGTAGCCTCCCTGTCAACGTCGACTAAGTTGTATCTATTCTCGTACCGTAAGAATGAGTTGAATTTCACCCAGTTTAATAACTGAAGAAAACGCGTGAAATTGCGCCATGCAGTGTCATTCAATTTTACAAGCAACCAATCGCCCAAGCGACTAAACAAACATCTGATTTTTAATGTTTCTTCTATACTGAGTGATTCCAAAAATGTCGAGAGTTTTTATTAAAGCTTACATAAAAACGATCAGCCGGCTGTAGAGAGTTGAGGGTACGAGTGATCTCACGTGTTGCTGAATTTGACCTTACCAGTTAATAACGTTCGATTTGACGTCATTTTAGACGCAGTGATGTTAACATGTGGAGTAAGGACCACGTTTTACTAGCGTGTACCCCTCAGGGGGCGTAGGATAGGCCATAGGCAATAGAGGTAGGTTAGTTAGGTTTGTCTATCTTATGCTATGGGGACTAGCGCCCCCAAGGGAGTACTGCTAGGGTACCTCAGCTTTAGATAGGCCTTCGGGACTTCTATCTTTCGTGCCCACTTTGCTTCTTTCCTTTTTCATTCCTTCTACGCTATTTTTTATTTGTCTTTTCTTCCTCTTCCTTCTTAACTTGCTGTTTCTATGCGCAGGGGATCTAGTGTGGGAACACACCCTGTGCATAGATTCCCCGTTCTCCTAAGTCCATATTAAATGGTCCCTACTCTTTCGGTGCGAGATAGTCTTGAGTTGCTGAAGCACTGCTTTCATTACTACTACTACTACTCATTCTTATTTACTAGCGTGTGTAACCTTAGGCCCTCTGCCTCATTCCTTCCATTCACTGCATTTTTGAAAAGTAAAACAAACAAAGATCGCTCACGATAGTTATGCCGAATTTCAAAATTTGGCATCAACATTACCGTTGCAGGTTTTTTATTCTTATACGTACCGTAACCGCTATTGTCCTGATGATATTTCTGGCATCTTCTTCCTTTCATTTTCCTCATTATTTCTCCCTTGTTCATTAGCTCTCTACATAATGGGTTCAAGAGTGTCTACATTAGTGTATTTCATTGCTTTTTATTTTATACATCTACTAATATATCAACTGGTGCTAAAATTGAGCCATTTATCTTTCAAGTAATGTACAAGTGTATTATATTGTTGGCGACAATATGTTAGCCTACCCTGCCCCGATGAGACAAGGTGAAAAGATGTTAATGGAATTATTTGCTTCCCATGCAAAACAATAATTCGCTGTGACTGTTCACCAAGATGAGTAGTGATGAAATGAGGCATGAAGAGTGATGAAATATATTCGATATCTCGTGTAAAATACATCAAGCAACCCACGGCCTTCACTTTTTGAAGTACATACACCTAAAAATTGTTCCTAATTTCATTTTATGAACTATGACTCGGTGTCATTGTTACGACACCGTGAGGTCGAGCTGCTTGCGACCCTTGATTTTCTTTGCGAACGGTCACGTTTCAGTTCCGAAACTCCTCAAAGAGAAGACCAAATTAAATTCTTTGGGAACTTTCCTCTCGCCAGCACTGAAGGTGCTCCAGAAATTTCAAGCTATTTTTTGCTGCAAGTTTGAACAGTTTGAACCAAAAGTTGCGCTATAGAACCATTACAATAATTGCTCCTAGCCCGAAACTCTTTATTTACTCCAAGTATGGTGCATGAATTATAATTTCTATTGACTCAACTCTTTTTTTTACCTGTTTCGCTACACAGCTTGGGTGCTCAGTAGTTGGAATTTAGTTTTGATAGTCTGAGCAAAGCTACTGTTCTTAGGCATGGTTGATTTTAGAGCTAACTTCCTCCAAGCGTGTGCCATAAAACACTGTCGAGTGTTTTAAAGAATAAAACACTTCAAAATCGAACACTGCTGAGCATCTCAAACCACACTCGACGGGACCCGATGACTGGCTACGCTGTTGCGTACCGGAGGCAACCAGCGCTCGCCTGCATGAATTCGGTGCTGAGGCAGCAATGCTTGATGCTGGAGACTATTTAAAACGTAATGTTAACCCTAACTTAACAAAGCGATAATGCTGTATTTATTTCTGTGCGAAAAACTAGCTTCAACTATGGGTGTGGAAGCAATAAGGTTGCGTTTGTCATTTCAAGAAAAGCTAACAGCATCTTTATGCGAAGCGTTTTAAAACTCGCATATAAGGTGAAGGCTAAAGCGTCTCGAGTACTCCGCCAACTCTCGGGTTAATTTTAGTTTTGTTTTACTGCTCGCCTCCAGTTTCTCGTCTCATGATTACGCTGCATGTTTTTACGGGCAGCGACTAGCCAACTCGAGCAAAATTTTTTGGTTAGTAATGATCCCAGTAATTCAGCGAAAGTGACTGTTAAGTACTGAAAGAATACGTTTCACATATTGAATAATTATAATACATGAAATAAGTTTTACATTTGAGATGTGTTTACTTTTAAAGGCTTTGCGCTCTTCGTACGCAGCATTCATTGTTTTGACTGTTAGTGTGTTACACGATATTCAACTTCAGTGTTCTAAATGTGGTTGAACTTTGACTTTACCACGGCTGGAGGAGAACCATGTACCGTGGACTCGAGTGAACTGCATCGTACTTGTGATTACGCACATAAGTTGGAAAGCACACCGATGGCCGGGAGGGAGGAGTGAGGGAATGAGCAGTGAGTCCTGTCGTATTGGCGAGTTCTCTAACGATATAGAAGGCTCAAAAATCTGACTGTTTCTAATTCAATAATTTCGAAAGAAAAGATCTACGCACGCAAATTGTAAGCGAGCTCCACCTACCCACGGGTGTTATAAATTTTACTCTACTCTTTCGCATGAGGTCATCAAATGCGCGTCTTTTTGCTTCGAAATCATTGAATCTCAAAGAGTCCATTTTTCTGCCCCTTTGTACACATTAGAAATCAACTAATACTGTTTCCACCTCCTTGAAGCGTTCAAATCCATGGTATCGATACTCTCTGTTACAGAAAAAGTGTTACTTCCATCGTATCCACCGGTGTGAACGAAAATCCCTGGACCTGATAGTAAGAATAGTATTTGCTTGCACCATGTTCCTAAGGAATGCGTAATGGATATCTGTACTTGATTTATGTCTTGCATAGTCCTGAGTTTAGAGTATCTAGTTGAAGTTTGTTTTCATGTATATTTTATTGAGCATTAAATCTAGCGGTTGGCTCCTTGTTATAGAAACGAAAGTCAAATTTGGAAAATGAGTTTTTTTTACTGTCAACTCACTAATTGATCAAAATTTCTTCTATCAAAAGTGATAGTACGCAAAGGTTGATTAAAACGTTAATTACTGATATCACTCAATTTGCTATATTGATGCTTTCCCAGAAATGTTACGTGGACTGTGAATTATCACTGTTAACTGTTCTTATTCTGAGTGTAACTTTTGAATTGTTTTGAAAACTTTGAAGACTAGTGTCGATGGTGCAGACTTCTCGAAGCGTGTTAAGCACTTTTACTTTCATGAGCACACATCTTAATGACGGTACAAAATTTTCGGGCCAGAAAATATTAGAGTGATCCATAAATTTTCAAATATTGGCACTTGGTTGTCATGTCTTTGTGTTTAAATTATGCTCGAAAATATGGTGAGGAATGTGACTTTCTGGGTTTTAATGACGATCTTTAATTTTAGACTTAACGGCTGATGATGAAGGTCGTAGAACTAAGAACGGCGTATTACTATCGGTAGAAGTTTACCCGCATAAACACTAATAGCCCATTCATTTTTCATATCATTCATTATATGTGTACAAATATATCTTCTACGTGCACTGTTTGACTTGATGATCAGGGATTTAGTACATGTGTTCAAATAGTTGACAGAATTAATGAAATTGTATATCAAATTTAAAAAAAAAACGATGCTTGCAACTTAGCATGTATTCTATTTAAAACGTTTCATTAATGATTGACTCGATAAAAACGACGACTTCTTTAGGCCAAGAAACGTTTTTTTTTACAGTGATCTGGTTCCTTCTTTACAGTATTGAATGCAGTTTACAATCAGTCGAGCTGAACACTGCGATTTAAGTTTGTCTTTAATAAAGTGCACTCCGGCACCAGCTTCGTCATCACCTCCTTTTGAGCTCAAAATTTTAATGCAAGTTTGCTGTTCATCTCGGAGGCTTTTCTTCTCTCGTCGGGCTGCTCTAAGATAAATTAATTGAATTCTGTACGTTATGGGGGACCGTTATTTGAAGGTTTTACCTAACATCTCTATAGGCGATATGTTTCCATTGAAGTTGAAATTGAACTTGACATTGAACTTGTTTATTTTTCCTTTCTAGGCAAATTGAAGTTTTGACCTCACATCGAAGTGTTCAACTCAAAGCGTTATTTTATCCAGTATTTTGCGGGAATGTACGTTCCTTAGAGGTTGTCTTCAAATCGTGCAGCCTTTCGTTTGTGTGCCGTTGGGCTTTCTTGGTCGAGTTTACTGAGCAACGAACATTGTTACGTTTCTGCTTCTCGCGATGTCACTCATTGGAAATTGTTCTGAGCGGCTGGGGTGATGAAGCCCCGTTCTATTTAACACTCATCGTGATACTTCTATATCTTGAAAATTGTTAATCGTTTAATATGACCTATTTACAAAAAAAGCGTGCCACTATTTAGTAAGCTCATTTGCTTCCAAACCTTTAAGCTTTGCGATGGTGCAATTTTTTTATCCCAATGGAAGTTACTAATTAGCGTCAGTAATTTATCTGAACAATAATTGAAAAAAGACTATTTATCACACAAATCTTTCGTCCTACCACTCTTCTACTTTGAAATTCATTTCTTCGTTCAACATTTTGCCCAAATAATAGATGAAGTTTATGTACAACGCCATTTCAACATCGAAGAGCATGCGGCTTTTGATGCCTTGAGTCACGTCTGGTGAGAATGAGTTGCCATAAACCTTGTCCACACAGCGTTGCTGCTCTGCCCTCAAGAATGAAAAAAATCCATCATAGAGGCAGTAACGGATACCGCGGATGAGGCAGGCAAGCATAGGTAAATGTGCCTTCTTGGGGCTTTTTTCCTGTCTGTGCAGACTCTATTTACTGTTTACGTCAATCCTGAATCATTATTCTCGTATGCACAAAAGCTGTGACACTGTAGATATTATAAACATTAGCGGTGACAAAATACTCCGGCGTCAAAAACAGTTTCCATATGTCCTCGAACTGCCGAGAAGTACATGCTTAAGGAAGAACAATTATTTCTCGCAATGAAAAAGTTCTCATGCCTAACAAAAGCTTCCAGATGTTACAGTCCTCAGTTCAATGTCTATTTCTTGATAATTTTTCCCTTGGAAATAATGAGAGTGACATCAAATATCAGTAGAGATAGGCAGGTGGGAGAAAGCAGGCATTCAGAACTTCCGGACAATTTGACCGACCGCTCTCAAGTGCGCGGCCTCAGTCAGGACACAAGTGCGCGGCCTCAGTCAGGACACAAGTGTGCGGCCGAGCTCGCTCGTAATTCAACGTGCAAGGTTTCGCGAGACTTCTGCTTAGTCTGAGACGGTTTTAGACACTTCTACGACGCTCCAACGAGCTTCGTCTGACAGCCCGTGTACTTCGCCTCGACGCAACTTACGCGCTTCGTCTCGAGGCACTCTGCGTGCGCGCTTCCATTTTGACACTAAATGGTGACATGACATAAAGCAACATCGTGCTTTGTTCAAGGACATCCGTGTGCCCCTGTGCGAGTGTCATCGCCCATACTCACATCACCTCTCTACGATACTCGCGTCACCTCTCTACGACACTCGCGTCACCTCTCTACGANTCTCGACGATACTCGCGTCACCTCTCGACGATACTCGCGTCACCTCTCTACGACACGCGCGTCACCTCTCTACGACACTCTCACCAAATATCTCCTAATAATCGTTGATTTTTTAATGCACGCGCCTGTGTTGACGCTGTGAGGCCCTTAAACGGATTTAAAAGCCTCAGATTTTTGAGCGATTTTTCGGTGCGAAAAATTTCTACTTTTTAAAATTGCTCAAATTATTTTTTACATATTGGGGTAGTCATAACAGATAGCTGGTAGATTGAATGGATTTGTACTCCAGCTCTGGCTTCTTTAGGTGTTGAATCAAAGAACCATACTTAAGGTTTTTTTCTGTTCAAGATAGTCACTGTCTATTGCTTCACTTCATTTTCACTGCATTTCCACGTAATACCGGCATCTTTGTATCTAGGTCCGTGAACGTTTGAACAAATGTAGTTATCATCTTTGGTCATAAAGCGCTGTATGTATTGTTATTCAATTTTTACTCGCTCAGGAGCTAAAAAATGTAGTGAATTCAAATACACTCAATCATTTAATTAGTTTGAATATATGATTAATTTGAACGTGTCCGTATGGGGTAAACGTAAAAGTTTACGCAGTATTTTCGCATGTCCTTTTGGGATTCCTCATTTAAACTTTTTTCATTTTGCATAATTGTGGTAGCATAACATGACTCTAAGCTGCCAGCTCAGGAATATTTACTGTTCCCGTTGATGTAAGCCAGCGAAGACAGGCGGTGGTTAGTGCAAAGAGTGGTGATGCAGGCGGACGGTGGTTAGTGCAAAGAGTGGTGATGCAGGCGGACGGTGGTTAGTACATACAGTGGTGATGCAGGCAGACGGTGTTAGTGCATAGAGTGGTGATGCAGGCAGACGGTGTTAGTGCATAGAGTGGTGATGCAGGCAGACGGTGGTTAGTACATTCAGTGGTGATGCAGGCAGACGGTGGTTAGTGCATAGAGTGGTGATGCAGGCGGACAGTGGTTAGTACATACAGTGGTGATGCAGGCTGGTCTTGCTATGTCCTTGTATGTGATGGTGCAAAACATTTATTTGTTTAATCTTCCTTTTTAATGTTTTCATACATCTATATTGCTGATGCATATAACCAACAAGAATGTTTGAAATATGTTCGCTTATCAATGGAGTCATAGCAAACACGAGGATTAACGCCAATGCCGTAGGTTGTTAGAGGTCCCCGCGGTCACTCCAAGTCTAGGCTCCGAAGCATTCATCTACGCGAGAGGTAAGTAAAGTACTTTCTTCATTGCGTGAGGCTTTCCGTTCTTTCGAATAGTGAAGTGGGTTCAGATAGAGGGGAATATTTTGCCCTGCATCATTTTTGTAGTCGTATTGTTTCGTCGCTAAATGTACTGGACCGAATGCTAGGCATATTTAAGGAAATATGATCATATCCAAACTATGTAATTCGTACGAAATATTTTGGCTTATTCTATGTGAATTTCCTATGTAATACGTTTCAGCAGACCATAGGGAACGTTTGAGGTCTGAATTTATGCACATCGCGTTCGAGCACATTCAACTTCAGAAGCTTTCAACGTGAAATTGAGATTACCTGCACTTGCAGGAAACTCATTTCTGGGTAGTTGTTTTATCTTTCCGTAATTCGTTACAGTTTTCGACTGGATAAGGAACAAAATTAAAACTCGAGTCATTTAAGCACGAGAAGAACCTGCTCATATATTGTGAAATATGAAAAACGGAAAAAAACGGTTTGCAAATTCACTGCTGTGTGAGTAGGGTATTAATGTCCATAATTCTTCATGGAGGAATTAAATGAACCTCATTCCATACCTCTTTGAAAATGGTTAGACCTGCTCGTGGTAACTCTGAATTCTGACATGAAAAGCAACTCCTCGCATGGTGATCGTCATTTAGTTCTACTAGTATTTTGATGTACTGTGAGTCTGTTATTAAGCTTGAACCTCTTCATTATTAGGGCCATGCATAGCCAGTACGTTGTGAGCTCTGACCGCGTCGTAAGCTTCTGCTTGTTGGCAGCGTTCGAAGAAAGTAACGATATCGAAGCGGGAAATTCAAATTTTGGCCCTCACGCTCAGATGCTCCACTAGCATACATGCTAAGGGTGCAGAATCAGGTCGGAGACTTGTCTTGCTCCTTCTTTCTCGCACCGTAAATGCACTAGTCCTACATACATGACGGACATTTTGCAGGCAGCTTCAACGTACGTTTCGTTGTGATTGGTGTCTGTGCTTATGAGGCTGAAGCGATTCCTTCTCTAAAATAGAAGTCGTGCTTCTCTAAAATAGAAGTCGTCCTTCTCTAAAATAGAAGTCATCGTTCACTAAAATAGAAATCGTCGTTCACTAAAATAGAAGTCAATCGTTGTCCGTTTTCTCAAGTCTTACGAGGGGACCTCTTTAGATCTAAGCTCCTCGGACATGTGTGTGCGCCAGTCTTGACGGATGTGTAAAGTTCTCCACTCATTCTAGACCTTGTTTCATCTACACATGATTCAGTTTCTCTATCTCTGTTGAGGTCTGCATCTGAGAAGTCTGAGAAATCCAAGCTGAAGGTGAAGACGTCTAACAATACAAGAAGGTGATAGTAGTGAGTTTTCTAGAAATTGTACGACGTATTCCTAGTTGCGGTAATGGTACGAAACTCTGACCGTTTGTTATTGCATGGAAATCTATTAGAGGTCTTTTTGTTGAGCTATCATTTCTTCGGCCTATGATTTTACAGTGCAGGAGCACGAGTGGTGGGAGAAATGGAACAGAGTGCTGAGGTTATAGGAGATGTATGGCCAAGTGTCGCAGAGAAATGCGCCAAAAAATGTTGGAATAAAATGAGTTACTGGAAAAAGTACTAAGAAAAAAAAGGAAACAATTGGAATTGCACCATTGAAAACAGGTCATAGGATTCTGTGGCACTGTGTTTGACAGAGTAGAATTTTAAAATGGAAACTGAGACTGTTATTTTTTAGTGTTAAAGTAAGGAAAAAATTAAGAAGCTGTGCCTATACAACGTATTTCAGAATTCTTTGAAAAAACTACGACATAAGGCTAGTTTCGGTGAAACGTAATATACTCAATAGAGGCATGTCCGAAAATGGTTGGTTAAGAAGTTAAGGAGACTTGAAAAGTTCAAGCGTGCCGGTTAGTAAATAAGAAGTCAATGTGGGGACTAGTTTATTATTAAGGACGAACAATACAGAGTTTGAATGTAGATTATGGATTCGCAGTAGATATTCGAAATTCCGTCCATATGCTGTGATGCATGATTGTGAGCGCTGGCACAATGATTGCCGAACTCTGGCGAAGACACCTGGAATTTTAGTAATCTTTGCAGAACCCGAAACCAATTTTTTTTATAATTTCGACGAGTTGGACTTTTTTTAGATGAACCCATTTAGATCGTGATTTTCTGGTTTTATGACAATTATTAATAGATAGAAAATATTTTCGTACCCATTTCAACCATCGTGGTGACAAGAATGAACTCAAGTATTTTCTACCGAGTCAAATAAAATAACAGCTTCTGAACCAGAATACCATCATTCCAAAATCAGTGAGAGTGGGTAACGCTTTTTTATTGGTTATACTGGGAGGTATTACTTCTGATTTGTATCAGCTAGCTTGGATAGTCACTTTATTTAAGCGAACATATATCATGCAATGAAGGTTCAGTTTGTGTATGGGCAACAGAAGTGGTAATTTTAGGGAGATTTTGTGCCCAGTGAGTCATCACGTGATCACTAGTTATTTTTGATCAAGACTTTTCTTGCGTTTTTAACACTTAGATGTTATGTAAAGTTTCTCAGTCTGTTTTATTGGCATCCTGCAAAGTCATAAATGGTTCACTCTCGTTTAAGAGTTGATAATTATTTATTTAGTTCTTGATTTGAAGCCCGGACATGAATTTGTTGAACGTACCCGTCTTCCGAAATTGATGGTTTCTTGCGAGTCGGCAGGTGCAGACGGAGTAGCCGTCTGGTGATGGTAGTGTGGCTACGTGAAATGAAGGGTGTTGTGGTGTAGCAATAGATGCTTTACACATGTTCCTACCTAACATTTAAGTACCTTCTTATCATTAGTGTTTATTCATCATAGTTATGTGTATGTGCCAAACCCTCCGACGACGCAGAACGAGCTGCACGGCAGTGAACTTCATGTCACATTAGATGGATATTAAAGAAATGAAAAATTATGCGCCGAGTCCTCAAAAAAATCAGAGCCGAAGTATGCACTGTCATGTGCGTGCTCGTAGGAAAATCAGTGGGAGAAACTTAGTGACAAGAATTCAACCCAGACAGTAGTAGCGCTTGGTTTAGCTGTATAAAATGAACGTACGTAGAATATAACCTTTTGGTTATGATTCTATTTGCGTCGGGAAAATAAAACTGTTGATATAAATATTTTCCTGTGCAATATTGGAATACTGAAGACTCTAGGCATCATTCCCCTGAATCGCTATTAATTAAGCACTCGAAGAGTGGGCAAAAATTAGGAAATCGTTGTTTCCTCGGCAACTCAAAGCTGCCGAGCCAGAGCCTAATGCGAGTTTAATGTGGGACACCAGATCGCTGGTACTGCACGACCACTGAATTCTAGAGATGACGACCCACCATCGCTATGCAAGCGTTGCGTCGAGTAACGACAGCACAAGCAAGGAAACCGCCAAAATAAGACAAAATTGGCCAAGAACTCGTCCCAAAGTGCGTCTGGCGCTCATAAAAAGACGGCCTAAGCTTCCCGTCCAGCATCAGGATCACGTCCAAGATCACCATTACGGGCCTGTATCTTATGAACATAAGGGCGAGGAAAGCCGCTCGCAAACCTATCATATTTATTGACTAGAATTGTCATTGTACTAAACAAGAAACATGAACGTTTCGACCATAAAAGCCAGTTTCAAATGTCTGAAACAATATACAAAAAATTATAATGCAAAGGAATTAACATATCAAGAAAATTAAAATTTAGTTAATTGTAATGGGAAAGCAGGCTATCATTTAAAAAGCGCTTGTCTGATAAATTGTACAGAAATTCTAAAATACGAAAATGGACGGTGCCCCACACAAGGAATAAATTATATTTATCTTTCAAGCGAACAGGAAGATAGCGCTTCTTAGCGTGAGCACTAACAGCAGAGTTGGAGAAGTTTGAAGAGCGTTCGTGCGAAGACTCGTGTCAGTGCGCTCGGCCCCAGGAGCTCCGACAGCTCTTGTAGGAGAACCCGAGAACGCGTGCCTTCAAGCAAGTTGGTCTTTGAAATTTAAATTTAAATCTTTCTTGTATTTGTTAATCAATATTGCTTTGAAATCTATTTTAAGGAAATATTTTGATCGATGGAAAATTAGGTCTTTTTGAGCTTTTTCGACAGAGCCGAAAAAAGGTAACAAAGAAAAATTTGTTTTGTTTCCACTGTGGTAACAGTAGAGGTTCTATTATATTATATTTGTCATTCAATAATTTTTGATGCAGGTTAAAGTCGATCTAAAGAGAAAACAATTACTAAATAAAATTTGAAGAATTCAAGTTCTAAATGCAATGTGTAAAAATTGGAACAGATGCAATAGGCTTCAGCCAATAACGTTTGATTGATATTGATTCAAACCGAAACGAAACTAAAAAACTCATACAAGTCCCACTATATAAGGTTGGTTGACGATAAAGAGCTAACAAAACCGCAATCCTGCCTAGAAATTAATGAACACGATTAACATTTGTTTCTTTTTAGCTCCATTGTGAATTTTGTATCGCGATGCTGAGAGTTCAAGTGTTTTAAGAACAAAGTACAATACGATTCACCACGAAATAAGTATCGACAAAATATCGCCACACCATCGATAAAATACAGGTTTAAATTTTGGGGAACACATCTAGCCATTATTTTTGTAAAAGCTCATTAAATATTTGCAAGAGTTGGTCCAAGACGGAACCCCATACCCAGACCGTCAAGCTGTTGATAAAATTTATCGTCGAATACAAAATTAGAATTCAGTACTGAATGTCGTAGAAGTGTTTTGAAATGTAGCATACTTGAAAAAGTTACCAAATTTACGTAGGCAGGTAAATAGTTAAGGCAAATGTTCATTGTTTCATTTAAGGGAATGTTTGCAAATGGTTTTTCAATATCAATGATGCCGTGAAAAAAGTATTGGTACTTTTTTCAGTGGTTACCTGTTCAACAAAGGATTCTTAATTTTCAACAGTATAATTTTTTTGAGAAGTGTAAGTTTTGGAAACCTACTTCTTTATTTCAATGGTTTCTGTCAGTAG
>VOMN01005801.1:0-11814 GCA_014899125.1 Orchestia grillus | reverse complement strand
CCTAGCCTAGCCTAGCCTAGCCTAGCCTAGCCTAGCCTAATCAAAGCACTATCGTGTATAAATACAAATTTTCGAGTTTCCGTCAAATTTGTGTGCATCAATCGATTAAGCTAGTTCTGATTAGAAAGAAAATTAATAGAGTAACGAAAGTTGTGAAACTAAAATCCTTCATTTGTAAATTCACAGTGAGATATTTGTCGGCATATAATTTTACCTGTGTGGAGAGCCGTAGTCGTAGTCAAAGTGTTAATCCAATTTCCTAGGTATTAACGAAATGTTCAAGATTTTTGTGAGTTTCACGAGAATTCAAGCAGTTTAAAATTCAATAATCTCGCAATACTTTTAAGAAATTTTTGCGTAAAACCACGAAGAAAACAGGCTTAGCTTTCCTTTTGGATTTTGGCCGAGGCCGTCGGAACTCGCCAGAGGTGCGCTACCTCGAGGCGCAGAAGGGTTGTGAGGAGGAGGAGCAGCTTCGTCAGCTGCCTACCTTCATAACAGAGGACAGACGAAGAGGGAGAACAAGGTCTAATCATCTCTATACTTCAGTTACCAAAAAAATTTTAATAGTTTAGAATTTAATGTAGCTATAGAGAAAAAGGTTAATTCTCAATGGAATGGTTGCAGAAATGAAAAAGACATGCACGAGGGACAACGTCCAGCTTATCATTTTTCTGACTTATGATTGTTTTGCTGTTCGATGTACTGCAAGATATGTTTGCGAAAACAACCCAGCCAAATTCGTCTGACACCTTTAAAAGTCTAACATTTAACATGAGAAATTAATCAAAATTAACATTTCCGCTGAAATGCTTGTATAGACTCGGATATACATTTCTATGAAATGAGGTCCGTAAGTGAGCAAAATTCGTACAGTCTTCACTGCAATGTTGACAAGGTCATGCGATGCCTCGTAGAATCGTGTCATAACTCGTTGTCAAACGTCAGAATGACAAGCAGCGACTTCTGTTAGTGCTTTGGTTCCGCTACTCAGGTGCGGGCACCGCGCAGAGTTAGACGAGCCTTGTATCCTCATTAGTAAGTATTTTACCTTAACCCTTAGTCGGGCACGTGGGCCATCCGGCCTCATCTCGTTAGGACGTTGTTAGATTTTCGTAGAAGCTTAATCAGTCTTACTGCATCTATGTCGATGAAGCTGCCGATAGTTTTTCGCGTAAAACTAAATGAAGTCGTATCGATAAAAAATAATCGATCGTTATTTAGGGTGGGCCAAAAAAAAGGAGGCAGTCACAAGTAGTTCAAATGAATTCCATCCTAAACAATTGTCACAGTCAGCATACTTCGTTCATCTCTTGCAACTTGGTGTTATATTCAAACTAAAAATAACAAAATGTTTCTTATCTTGTTTAACTGACAATCATTAAGAATTGAAGCATTAATAGCAACCAATAATGAGTAATGAAGTTAAAAATCTTGACTGGAAAAACAATTATGTTACTTCACGTTTCACAAAGAAGTTCATGTTCAAGCGTCGCTCAATTCGACAATGATGAAGGAACGAAAACGAAGACACTCGAGTGGGTACTCATCTGAGACACTCAGTAGGCACGCAGTGATAAGACATCGAGGAGGCGAAATAATTTTTTCTAACCATTATTTAAAAGCAGACCCTATCAATTTGTTAACACGGACTCAATGAGTGCCAAGCTGCTGTCGTAAATTTCAAATGCAGTGCAGAGTGAATCAACGTTTTCGACGTTTCATTAGGACACCTACGAAAAGGAGAATAAATATCAAGCAGCAAGGGAATAAATATCAAGCAATTAAAGGAGAATAAATATCAAGCAATTAAAGGAGAATAAATATCAAGTAATATCAAGCTCAGTCTACCTTTGTACATAGTATCTCTTTCGGCTGAAGTAGAGACAAATAGATGCTCTCTTTCTCTTAGTCTCAACCTGGGCAATTCAAAGCACTGTAACACTACAGTGCCGTGACAGTTCTTAAAAATGAGCTCACTTTAGCAAAAAAATTCATAAATATCCGAAAAGAACATTTACAGTGCCGGGACATGAGTATAAGCCACTCTGAGCCACTCTGTTTGTGATATATTTTGAAAATTTCGAGCTCTGTTTAGGTTAAAGAATCCAGGTAATTTAAAGAACATATATATATATATATATAAATATATACATATAAATATATATACCAGGATATCTAAACACAATAGACTAGAACACACTGATATTCAAAAAATCAATTAAGCAATAAAATGACGCGGACCGGACTATTTGGAAAATTGCTATAATTTTCATTCATTGTTATTTTATTGCACAATTTGAGTATCTTGTATCTTGCTAAAAAAAAAACTTTTTTTGAAGTTTACAGAAACTAAAAGAAACACCTAAACGCTTGTAATGCAAACAAACTCGGATCGGCACAACCATTACCTCTCCAGATTTTGTTGGAGACGGTTGCTCACTGAATGCAGTGCTGAATGTCAAAGATATACCCTAAGCTATCCCAAAGCAAGTAGTTGGAATTCGTATGAAGGATTAATCACTGAAAAATTGCAGAACAAGTTATGGTTCCATACTTAACTGTTGGGGTGAGCAATCTCTAGTCTGCCAAGAGTCGGAACTCCCATCGAGATCAAGGGCCGATCTCGACGCTGTATGATGCGTAAAGTGACGAATGAGCCCATGACAACCCGTACATACACACAGAAAGGACCGCAATTACAAGGAGTTCACATCAGTCGACAAATGGTTACTAAAGAATTGAATCGAATTGGTCTACATGTCATCAATGGTTTTCTCCAGGCTGTTATGGGAAATAAAGGTCATGCTATCATATACTAAAGACTTGTTTTTAGTTTGGCCCAAATAGATGGCGACGCGGAAAAACGGGAAATTTCGAAATGCGTTGTGGTTGCCTAGCCATCTATAGGAGATAATTTGCAAACATTGTTTATTTGGAGTATCGTCTCTTAAAAGGCAAGTTGCAGTAGTTCAATTGTTGTCAATAAATTTTGTTGTCTTTTGTATTTAATTAGTTTTTTTGAAAGTTCCCGTTTTTTGTGTCATCCTGTAGTTTAGTCCCATACATTTTCTTGGGCCATTAATTTTCTAGTTGTCAATAAATTCTTCGTTTCTGTTCAAGTATTTTGGTAAATTAGCTCCCTGGACAAAAAACTAGTCACCTGCTACTAATACAGAGTAGGACCTCCGCGAGTACGAATGATGACGGCAATTTCGCGCAGCATTGAGTCTAGAAGTGTCCTAATGTGCACCTGGTCGATTTCAAACCGCTCTTGCATCAATTGATCTCTTAGCTCAGTCACAGTACGTGGACGATCTTCTCAACATTTAACTCGTCATTCCAGGTGGTACCACAAATTTGTTATTGGGTTCATGTCTATTGACCTAGCTGAACAATCTAAATGCCAGACATATTCATGAATGACTTACATGCCAATTAATGACAGTTCTAGCCCGATGCACCGGGTATTTGTCATCCTGAAAAATAGGCAAAGCAGCATGCCTTTCTTCATTAGGTTATTGTGCAAATGGCAAAACTTGATTAACTAACAGATTATTGTAGTCTTGCTGGTTCAGTATTAGAGATACCTCACCTAAATAACCACTTTTGTGTTTGAAACAGCCCAGAACATGACAGATTCTTCTCCTCCTAGTATCGCACCTCCCACACAGGCTTCGTTGCAGGCTTCGTGAGGTTTTCGATGAACACGACGGCGGGCATCATTGCTATAGAGACAGAACCGTGATTCATCTGAGCTAACATTGGCCGTTTACGAGCCGCTGTGCTCCACGTATCCATTGCATAGAGTTCCCTACGAAGTGTCAGTTCAGAAGCTGCAGAAGAGGCATCACTAACTTTTCGCAGTAGTTTCATCCTTGATGCAAAGCGATTCCGGTCAACAATACTCTTCCGACCACAATTTTGCCATGAATTGCTGTTTGTACCGGATTGTTTCCATATTTGGTAGATCGGCATAACAGTGCGGTACAAATAAAACAGCAAATTTTGTTACTTCTTTCACTAGAGTTTCCCTAGCCCGACGAAATGCAATAGCCAAATTTTGCCATTCATAGACGCCCTGCTTTCTTTCCATTGTTGTGGAGCAACTAAGAAGCAAGTGTATACCTCACCTCGGAATGAAGACTGATGGCTGATCAGTACGTGCACACAACCTAAACTTCGGTCATAGCTTTGGAAACTGTTTGATGAACGTTGTGAATAACTAGAGCTCGAAAAACAATAGGTGACTAATTTTTTGTTCGGTGAGCTTATCTGTTCTCTGAACCACCACAACTCTTTACCGCGCCGCGTCACTGCTCAAAATTTTCAAAATACATCAAAGATAGAGTCGTGCAAGTACACATGTGGCTTCCTTCATGAGGTTCGTAAATCAGTCGTGCCAGTCTACGTATCAAAATACAGCAAGCGAATGTTGAAATATTTTATCCCTACAATATCTAAAAGCTCTCAACATCAAGTCAAACCGTTATCACTCTCAAGCTAACTATTGCCATTTCATTTAAAAAATAAAATTTTGCATCGTGGCTCTAAAACACAATTCGTATCAACGGAGATTAAGGCGATAGTTCAATGATTCTTTCCAGCGACAACAAAATGTTAAAAAATGGAAATCCGCACCCGGTCACCAGCACTCTCCGACTGATATTGTTCAAGGCGTTTAAACTCACAATTCTTCCTCTATGTGAAGCTTTAAAATCCGAGCTTAAAATGGCTTAGGCAAACATAAACTCTTCGATTTCAATGATTTGTGGACTTCGCTCACTGGTGGAAACAAACTGAGTTGCTGCGGAACGAAAAATCTTTCCAGTACACATTAATTTTTAGATTGCTGCGAGTTCTAAATCCATATTCCGACTTTTTGGATAAGTTATTTGCAATTACACCAGCATTCTGCAGGCTCAGGTTTTGTATACTCGAGTCCCAGCCGAGAGAATCGCGGTAGGCCGCTATTATAGAACGTTCGGAGCGATTTGGGACGCGGATTTAGGCGTGGTGTCTATAAATGGATATGCATGCACCGAAACCCCGTTTTGTGGCTCTTCGTGTCTTGACTGCGTTCGAGTCTTGACTACGTTCGAGTCTTGACTACCTTTGAGTCTTGACTACGTTCGAGTCTTGACTACCTTTGAGTCTTGACTACGTTCGAGTCTTGACTACGTTCGAGTCTTGACTACGTTCGAGTATTGACTACGTTCGAGTCTTGACTACCTTTGAGTCTTGACTACCTTTGAGTCTCGACTACCTTTGAGTCTCGACTATCTTTGAGTCTCGACTACCTTTGAGTCTCGACTACCATTGAATCTACGTGAAGGTGTGCTCTTAGAATTTGTTAGTCAATCAAAACTTTTGAAACCACCCCCGGACTCCCAATGAAAGAGAAGATTAGGTCATAAAATTGAAAAATAAAGCAGAGAGTAATCTACTACTCGGTCATGAAATGACAATTTGATCTCGAACTATAGACACTCTGTCTTACAAGATATGAGCCTTTAAAACATAAAAAGTTTGGTGAATAATGCCACCGAAACTGGTTTATTCAACACGTGTACAAGATCTTGTTCAAGTTGTCAGGCATCTTCTAGAATTTCAGCGTGCTCTGTCACGCTTTACTATACTCAACTCTGGCAGTTGAAACACTCTATAAATCGTAATCTGCATTTGACTAGGGAATGGTAGTGCACGGTTACAAACATTAGCATTTTCATAATTCGGATGTGGAGAATTCAATCAAGAACTGAAAAACTGGATTAATTTCAAATTGATCGCGAGATGTCAGTTCCATCTTACATGTTCGCCCAACTCGGTGTCATTCGCTTTTTTTAGTATACGTCACCTGAGCTTAATGTAACATCATTATGAGCTCCCGCTAGCTGATATATTATCATTTTTACATTAGTTTGACATTTTTCATCATTATTCTTTCGCATTTATTGAAGTTGGTGAAATAGAATTATGATTTCCCGCTCGTAGAACTTATTGTGCAACAATTATTCAAACGCATTCGTGGATCTTGATATTGTGTAATTCTTCTACGGCATTCGTTGAATTAAACATTACCAAGCGTCCATTCCTCCTACTAAATTGCTTCACACGTTCAGGGAAAGAATTTTCCGTTTAATTTATTTCTATGCAGTGAAATTCAGTTCCAACAAATAGACCGGAGTGCCAGACCTCAAACAAATTTTTTGTCGCTCAATATCTGGGTACTTTCTTAACTGACACAAATGTGCAGTATTCCAAAGGCGTACGCTTATGTTCTTATAAATACTTTAAAATATCAAGAAAGCCCTGCCATCACTTGTACTTTAAATCTTGGAAGTTCATGGCACTCCGTCCTTACGTTGCGTAATTCCACCTTCCTTCTGATCGAAAAGTTTCGTTTAGTTTCTCCGATCCCCTAGAATAGCTGGAAAAAGAGCACTTCCTATTATTCTCTGGTACAAGTCTCGTTGAGAAGCTGTCAAATATTCCCGCTCAGAGCCCCGCAGTCAATCAGTGCAATCCAAAAAGTTGGCGAGTGCCGCTGACGTTCGCACTCGGGCTGACGGTGATTGACGGTGTCGTGCGCCTGTCAGCTCGAATTCGATTACACTTTCTAGAGCCAGACGTACTAACCCTTTACCAATCAAATTATTTTGACGATAAGGCCGCACTTAGCTTTGTAGGAGCAACTAGCGGCAGCCTTTTGTAAACTGTACTCAATATGGCGGCACTTAGCTTTGTAGGAGCAACTAGGCAGCCTTTTGTATACTGTACGCAATATGGCCGCAATTGTCTCGAAAAACTAACAAGATCCCCTAGTGAAACGGGATCTTAAAATCCATTTAGACAATTAAATGTTCAATACATAATGTATTGAAGGTGCAATGGAATCCTCGGTCACAGTTTTATTATTAGATCAGCGTCGTTGCGACCCATTGCTAGGATATAATCGGCTTTATAACACAGCAGTAACACGTGACATGTAACTGACTGAATAAACGCATATGTATGGTGAGCCAAATGAATGGAGAATACACCATTTTCTCTATTCCAACATCTTGTTGCCGGAAAATGAGAAGAAATACCGAGATCATGATACGGGGGACAAAGAAGCACTCTTTTCTGGATTAATTTTCTAACGGGAAGATATGAGGGAGCGAGAAAGCAGCCCCTCGAATGTCTTCCAAGTTTCCCAACATCTTTTCTGAGGCGATGCTCAGGCCTCGGAAGCAGTCGCAGACGATGTTCATGTAAATGTCAGTCTCTGTAAGCGAAGTGCGTATGGCGAGGCCGACAATAAAAAGTTTTAGGTTACCCAGCTCTGATGCAGCTGGTTTTCGCTGGAAATGCCCATAAAAGAGAGATGGGAAGAACCGCTTACGCGTAAGAAATCCTCCGTAAACAAAAACGCTACCGACGGGCTGGCGAGCTCCATCAAGAATTTAGGGGCAATTTTGCCTTCTTTCTTTTTACGCGAGACGAAAAATAAAGTCCCACGCAGAGCTAGAGCGCCCTCAACCTTGACTATTTCTGTGCAGTTGCTGGACGACCATATCTCGCCAAAATCCCTCTAAACAATAACTAATTTATTCTACACATACAAGTCAAGGTCTCTGAAGAATGTGGACCAAACTAAATTTGGAAGATGCACGAGTTTGGGTCGACGTAGTAATTTATAAAAATTTTGTTGTTGACATACAACAATAACAGTGTTGACGTACAACAATATATTCAACATAAAGATTTCTGTCAACAACGCAAGCAGAGACTTTTCTTTCCAAAATCCATTCAACTCAAATAAAGGTGCCGCATAAACGTCCACAAAATCGGAGATGTAAATCATTTCAAGGGAAGCTTTTCTTGGAAATCAAGTTAAGACTTTCATACATTGCTGAGAGAAGAATATTTTTTGAATTAAAAAGTCGTGACGACGACTTTCATTATTGGCTTCGTAAGGTTCTCTATCTACAGCAGGAGTAGTTTTCGTTGACGATTCACAATACTCTCATGCAATGACGAGACATGACATCGGAAAAGGAAAAAATTCAGTCTACTTCGTCTATTTGTTTCTTCAAGTATTTCATTATATAAGCATGCATCAAATATTATAAATATTCACTGAAGTGAACAAATGGTAGTAACAATCAAAACAGCTACAAACACAAATGAAAATTCTCTTAAAAGAGATGGTAAATTATCCCACAGACGCACGAAAAAGAACAAAAGGAAGAGATGTAAAAAGATAATAATGTAATATTCAAAATTAAATTCGTGATGTCTACCGATACAGAAAGCTATCCCTATCGTACATTTCTATAACTAGTGTTGCGTTGTCTCTGCAGTGAGTAATTAGGGTAAACGTAAAGGTATATTCGCAGGGGTATTAGCTAGGGTATTCGCTAGGGTATTCGCTAGGGTATTTGCTAGGGTATTTGCTAGGGTATTCGCTAGGGTATTCGCTAGGGTATTCGCTAGGGTATTCGCTACCAGTATATACTTCCCACGGAATGAGCTAATGGAATCTAACAAATTCATAAGGAATGATAAATTTAAAGATACGCTGGAGGATATGCAATTTGTTTCAAGATTAGAAAAACACTACAACCCCTTATTTTGACTTCAAAGACTGGAAAAATAATTCGAGAGAAGCTAAAGGGAAATCCTGATCGAAGAAACTTAAGTCTGAATCCAAAATTAGATGCAAAGCGCTGAAAAATATGGTAAATGTAAATTCTTCGGTAAGATGGAGCTCCCTTTGACATTGCCAAACATATTTAGGAGCCGCGTTTGCATAATTTCAAGGAGTTTCAGCTTAAAGAATTATATGTCCCGAATTATTTTGATCGCAAATCGAGGAACAGTTTACCGTTGTCCACTTTAAATTAGGTTAGACTATCAGTTAATGTGAGGCTCCCCAGCCGCATAAAATGTAATCCGAAAAGAGCGAAGAGAAGGGACCTTTTAGTATGAAATATACAGCAAGGGAATCTACCCACAGGGTAAGTTCCTACGGAGGATCGCCTGAGCACAGACACAGCAAGGTAAGAATGAAGAGGAAGATGAGACTGACAAAGAAACGAGAACGAAGAAGATGGGAAAATTAAAACAAGCAAAGTGGGCACGAAAGAGAAAATGATCTCATACCTGCTGTTAAGAGCTGAGGTAACCTATCAGTTCCCTGGGCAAGCGTCCCCATAACACGCGGTCGACAAACCTAACATAATCCTATTGCCTACCCTATGGTCACTGAAGGGCTCGTCCATTGCATAGAGTAAGGTTACCTTTTATCGTTTTCTGCATTTGATTTCATTGCTACATAATTGCATGCATAACGGACAACCAAGATAACTTGCCTTCGTATTTTAGTTTCAGGAGAAATTATTTTATAACGTCGTTTACAATCAATAATTCAGAATAATAATTCGTTTCGATAAAACTGACTACGTAAAACTCTTCGTGGAAATTGCGCGAGGAAATATACCTAGAAACACTTCATTGCTCTGCAAAGTATTCTCGTTTCAGGCAGCGTCTGTTCTCGTTTGGTAAGCTCCGAGGTAAATTATTTAACAGTACACAGCCCAGAGCCGCACTTTAAGTTTTACAACTGATGGTTTGCTGTTGCCAGACTAACAGGGACCGCCACTCTGAGCCGTCCAAGTCCCCGAAACTGGTGTTCACGAGATGAAATTTCTGCGGGCAGCGAAAAAATGACAGAAGCATCATTGCAGCCACCCAAGGTCCGGAAAGCTGTCGTCTCACACAAAATAAAGTCGCCGCCAAATACCATTTCGAAAATGCCTCTTTACGTCAGCGGAAGACTTGCAAGGCCTTGTAGTTTGATATTAAAAGCAACGGTAAATTACAGAAGTACTCATGAAATGCGCGTGAAATTTGCAACTCTTTCTCGCTTCTTCTTTTAGTTGAAGGTTCGAGAACGTGTCGAGGACGCGTCAACTTGGGTGAATTTAAGTAAGCATTTAAGTTATCGTGCAGAAGTTTTCTCTTTGTAACAGGTATTGAAACTCTTCTCCTCACAAGGGACTACATTAACACAGAGAGCAATAAAAGTTTTGTCCGCCGGTTCTGTAAGCAGGAAATTTAAGCAACTGTGAGGCTGGCTAACATTGCAATATTTAAAACGACAGACATGAGGGCGAGAAACCTTTGGACAGAAAACGCCTAAAGGAGAACTAGAATGAGTTGAGACTGCCACACAGCTTATAAATAATAACGCGGGGAATTTATCACGGCAATATGAATACATTTGCTCGCGCATTGCGTCGGTACAAGCTCCAGAGTGTTGCATTAAACAATAAAAATATGTTTGAAAACGTCTCCGGGTCCGAGACCGCTTGGATGTCCCTCCGCGTCCTAACACAGCTTCAAGAACTCCAGGGAGGTGACCTGCAGGTAAGAAAACTTTCGTCTATTTTTAATTACGGTAAATATAATAAACTTTTCAAGCACTCGCATCCAGAGAATTGAGAATATATCTGTGAAAGTCGATGACATTCCATTAACGAATCAAAATGTATACTACGAGTCATGGTCACTCGTCTAACGCCTTAAAAAATAAATAGCGAAAAATTCGGTTCCAGTTCAACACATCTATTCCATTTTTCTAATGCTTATTCAATAATTTATAGAGAATGGTAGGAGATGACTTCTTTCGTATTTCATTGTTGTTGAAGGTAAATTTCAAAGACTTCATCCGGGTTTCATTACATAGAATATTTCCCAAGCTTTCAAGCTGTTAAACATAACTCGTCTTCAGGAGTGACTGAAATGTGTGTACAATCGTTGTAACTAAAAACATTCATCCCGTATTCTATATTCAAAAAGGCACTCAGGATATATGGTAATTAAATAGATTCCTAAACATACATTAACTGAAGATAATAATCATTTACAGTATTGCAGAACACGACAGTACGCCAAGGATAATGGAACATGCTCGTTGACCTAATTTGGATCGCAATTTGAATAAAATGCTTTTGAAGAATTCGAGATTAAAAATGGGGCTCATAACGAAGTATGTCTGGAGAATTAATATTGTATTGCTAGTTGATTTGACATGATTATTAGTACATGTGGTAGTAAGGGAAGTAGAGCTTTAGTAACTCAGACTATCGCGCACCGATAGAAAAGGAACCATTCAGTACGGATTTTGAAAAACGGGAAATTTATGCCCAAGATGTTTTATGCCTATACAAGAACCCCTGCGCATAGAAACAGTGAGTTAAGAAGGAAGACGAAGAAAATCTAAAAAATCATTAGCGAAAAAGGCATTAAAATAGAGAGAAGCAAAGTGGACACGAAAGATTAAAGTCCCTGAGACCTATCTACAGTTGTGGTAAGCTAACAGCATCCCCCTAGGAACGCCAGTTCCCATAGCATAAGATAGACCACTAACTCACCCAACCATATTGCCTATGGTGTTTCCTATGTCCCCCGAGGGTAGTATGATTATTATCTAAAGACATCCATACATTTTATCGGATATTATTAGCATGCTCCATCATCCGTTCCGAGACTCCGGCTTGTCTCTTCAATATACGTACAATGCACCAAAATTTTAACAATCTATTTAATAATGCAAGATAACCAAGTGAATCATATTTTCTAATGAACAAATTTCAATGTTGTGTATCTAATGAGCAATTGTGAATAAAAGATTGATAAATATCAAGGACTTAGAAACTATTTTGGTATCCATAATACCACCTACTTCGCATACACTGTTTCAGTGATGGTAATTTTGATCGCCCTGAATGAAGGCCAACGTGACGTTGACCGAAAACTCTGTAC
>VOMN01005800.1:0-17119 GCA_014899125.1 Orchestia grillus | reverse complement strand
GTTAGAATGGAAAATGTCACTCGTGACGAAGTTAGAATGGAAAATATCACTCGTGACGAAGTTAGAATAGAAAATATCACTTGTGAAGCTCTGTGGTCTTCAAACGCAAATCTTGCCGAGTCCGGAAGTTGAATGTTCGCGTGTGGCGAGACGTACGACGCTTGACGGCTGTAAATTTGACGAGCAGGTTTATCTAATTGAGTATTATGCCGCCCACCGTGTACCAGCGCTGAGCCGCCCACCGTGTACCAGCGCTGAGCTGCCCACCGTGTACCAGCGCTGAGCCGCCCACCGTGTACCAGCGCTGAGCTGCCCACCGTGTACCAGCGCTGAGCTGCCCACCGTGTACCAGCGCTGCACCGCCCACCGTGTACCAGCGCTGAGTCGCTCACAATAATACGAAAGCCCTCAAATTTATTCAACTCAGGTGCCTAAACTGTTTTCTATCACAATTTTCTTTCGCCATTGTTTGGGGACTTAAAGATTGGAACAATTTACACAACTTTGAAGTCTGCCTCCTACGCTTCGACAAACATTTTTGCACAAGTTTGATTAAGTTGGTACAGAAGAAATTAAATTTAGGTAATTGTAGTAGTAAAATTGTCAATAATAGGGCGCAAATAACATAGTTATATTGACCACAATTGTAATAATATAAATGATTCATACTGCAATCGTATTCAACACACTCTCCACCTACTTTAGGACCACTCTGTTTATCATGTATGATAAGTCTCATGTGGAAGTGTTACTTAAGGACACAGAAATTAAAGCCCACTTTAAATTGTTGTCTGTCGTTGACTGCATTGCAATCAGATATTCATGGATGAAAATTGCAACAGGACTTACATGAATAGTGTTCAAATTTTATCCACAAAAACCCTCAATTTGTGAGCGAGACGGCGACCCTCGTATTCAACGCAGGGAACCTTTCGCATTCGCCCCACAAAAACGAAGCGAAAATTAGACGCTTTAGAAACTAGTCTTGAATTAGTCAGACAAATTAACCCGGAATGTATTCTTGAAATGGGATTAAAAATAGACCCATAAAAACCGTCCTCAAATTCGATCCACGGAAACTGTCCTAAAATTTGACCCATAAAAACTGCCCTAAAATTAGACCCATAAAACGGCCAATAAATTCGGCGCGTCCGTCGACGCGAGCGCCAGTATTCAATAAGGCCTGTCGTGATCCATAAAAGCATCCAAACTTCACGCGAGTCCATATATTGGCTCCATAAATGTCTGCTTGATGCCTCTCAAGAACGCCTTTTAAAATTCGATAACGCCAGCCTCACTTCACCAAGATCATTTTTTGCAGGCTGTGTTGAGGGGCGTGAGGTGTGTAGACCGATTTCGCTAGCGTGTATTTCTCATCCATTTCCAATGTTTCTGGGCGAAAATAACAAGGAGAAATACCCGCGTCCCTCAAAATAACGCACTCTAAAAAAAACGTTGCAGATTACTATGTATATCAAATTTTTCTTCCTAGAATTCTGGAGAGTTTTTTTGGCGATGCGAATGGTTTGTTTTTAATTAATCCCGGTATTTTTTTCGACGTTGGTTCTTTTTATCATCCTGAGACTGGTATTCATTATCCTACATTTACGATCCCGAAACCTCTCTAGTGATCTGGTGTGTGCAGCGAGCGACCATTGCGTACGCTTTTAACGCGTCTCTAACGCGCTGCTAACGCGTTGCTAACGCGCTGCTAACGCGTTGCCGACACGCTGCTGACGCGTTGCTAACGCACTGCTGACGCGTTGCTAACGCGTCGCTAGCGCGTTGCTGATGCTTTTCTAACGACTGCTGAGCGCGTCCTCATCTCGTGTACAATGTGCATCGAGCGTACGCCATGTGTACGGATTTTTCGAAAAGTACCTGTCTTGCATCTGAACGAAGTACTTTTCTTTCACTAAAATACAAGTTCATGCAATGCCTACGAGAGTAGCTATGATTGGCAGCATCGCCTGCTCTTCATCGTTTCATTTGAAATGAACTATTCATAAAGTTCTATGTTCACCTACAAACTATCACAGTGTATTCTATCACACGAAGCATTTAGCTTCTTTAGATCACGTTAATTTTTTGCTATACGATACTCAGTATGCTATGTAAGACACTGCCGCCGGTCAGCGTGGCTTATAGTGGCATTCTATTATAAAGTACAGGTCAGGAGGACCGGGAGGCCCTCCAAGCCAGCCACCAAACGGTCCTGTGACGCTGTGTGGTGTCGCTGCCTAGCTGTTGCCATCCCGATTTGAATCGTTTTTTGTACTAACGCCTGCCTTTGCCTTTTCGCATTCATTCTCTGGTTATTCGCCGTCTTTTTCCATGAGCATTTCCATTTTTTATAAATGTAATTCGCTCTTATAAACTTTAGTTAAAGAATTTACGAAGAAAAGTGTCAATAAAATTTCGATTTTACAACCATCAAAGCCGTAGCATGAATACAACCCAAACAATATATTAAAACGATTCTCAACAATTTCGACGAGAATATTACCCGATGTAATATTTTTTGGTAGAATTAAAGTAATTTCATGTTAGATATCTATAATTAGAGCACGATAGACACAAAAAGATAAACATAAGGGCACACATTACTCTTTATTTCTATGTTATAGATAAATTCCCTGTGAACTATACCACCAAATACAAATACAGTGAGAACAAGCAAACTATCCAGTATGCACTGAGACGCTGAAGAAACAGACATTGCAACAAAAAGACGTACAAAAAATCAACACCAAAAAAATTAAACCAAAACAAAATCAAATTAGTTGAAATTGGATTAAGTGTTCAGCCCCAGACGATTTCTTCGCGAGCTCAGGGCGAGTCCCGGAAGCGTTTCAAAAAAGCGACGAAGCTAGCGAGTCGATTTTCGAGTACGAGCTCGCGCAGGCTTCCTGACGAGCGAGAACAGCTCGGAAGAACTCGTAGCGGCGCTCGTGCGTTATTCATCTTCCGGGAGCGAGGCAAAACAACGGAATTGTGACGTCAGCGAGCGGAGCCCGAGATGCTTCGTGCTTTTTTTCCGGAGGGCTGGAAAAGAATACAGCGGGGATGGAGAAATCATCTCGACGGGAGTCTGGCGTGATGATGGAGGGTAGAAAAAACTTTTGTTGGACCATGAGTGAATTGTTTCCCAGGCCTTCTAGGAGTCTACAGCTGAGGGATTGGAGCTGACTTCTGCTGAAGGATGGAAGCTGACTTCAGCTGAAGGATGGAAGCTGACTTCAGCTGAGGAATGGAAGCTGACTTCAGCCAAGGGATGGGTGTTGACTTCAGCCAAGAGATGGGTGTTGACTTCAGCCAAGGGATGGGTGTTGACTTCAGCCAAGGGATGGGTGTTGAATTCAGCGAAGGGATAAAGCACGCTTCACTGGGCTATTGCAGTTTCAGAACAGAATTAGAAATAAGAGGTTTAGTGACATCAAAAAGACTTTCTTGGACTCAATAAACGAGTTCGCACTCGGTTGAAAATGGAGCCTTTTTCTGATATTTACTGTCAGTAAAACCGCCGTCAATGAACCAGTGTGAGTAGGACCATCATCAATAAACCAGTGTCAGTAAAACCAGCGCCAGAAAAATCAGTGTCAGCAAAACCAGCGCCAGCAGAACCAGCGTCAGTAGAACCAGCGCCAGTAGAACCAGCGTCAGTAGAACCAGTGCCAGTAGAACCAGCGTCAGTAGAACCAGCGCTAGCAGAACCAGCGCCAGCAAATCCAGCGCCAGCAGAACCAGCGTCAGTAGAACCAGCGCCAGCAGAACCAGCGTCAGTAGAACCAGCGTCAGTAGAACCAGCGTCAGCAGAACCAGCGTCAGTAGAACCAGCGTCAGTAGAACCAGCGTCAGTAGAACCAGTGCCAGCAGAACCAGCTTCAGTAGAACCAGCGTCAGTAGAACCAGCGCCAGTAATCGAAAGTTTCGGTAATAGGATGCCAGACGGGCCAACTCAATACGCGGAAGCTAAAGATAAAAAGTTTCCATTCCTAATTCAAACTCGAGAGATTGAACGGCGGAACCCTCATGGCTGCGCATTTTCGTCTCACCTTTCAGGAGGTTTTTACCCGTCACGAATATTGCTCGTCATCATTAGCTCCTCATTTTTTGGCATTGAACGGCGTTCAATTTCGTCCCCACCCACATAAGTCATCCTGTGCGAGCAAGGCCCTCAGCGACTTTAGGGTCACATGTACAGGAATGACTTAACTATTGAAGAATGTTCGCGAATACGACTTTGCAAAGTCATATGCGTCACGAAAATATTAATTTCATCGCGTGAAGTCTTCCATTCCAGAGCGTGAACCTTCAAATCGTCCATATTAGTTTCTTATGTTTTCTCCAGTTAATTTAGTTTTTTCACGGAGGCAAATTTCCAAACTTTTCATATTTACATAACTCTCCTTTTTACAATCCTCCCCGATTTACACACCTCTCCTATTTAGAATCCTCTCCTATTTACACACCTCTCCTATTTACACACCTCTCTTATTTAAAAACTGTCTTATTTGCAAACTCTCTTATTTACAAACTCTCTTATTTACAAACCTCTCCCACTTACAGAGGTCAAATTCACAGCCACACTCACTCACGCCGCTGTGGCAGTGTGCGCACTAGTAAGGTGGCGGCATCATCTAATGGAGATTGCGACTCTAAACGTGCAGGACAATCCCATTTTTCCGAGGTGTCCATTAGATTAAAAAATGCAAGCTCGAGTTGCCGTACGGAACCCGTGGTTTTAAATATGCTAGGCAGTGCCTTCACCTAGTTGAGTTTTGAAGATTGAAATTGCCAGTTATTTTTATTTTCGTTTGCACATCTATGGCGTCAAAAAGCCGGGGACTACTTTGCCCTGAAGAAAAATTTGGCCTTTATATTTTAGTTGTATTCAGAAGCATTGAGTTGTCAAGCCTTTATGAAGAATTCGTCCTTGAAATTTTAATGATGATATTCGGAAGCATTGAACTGAAATGCCTCTGACAAGAATCCTGATATGAAATATTATTCATTAAGTTGAAGTGTAATGCCTTCAACAAGAGTCTTGTTGCAAAATTTTTCTTATCCCGTTCCTTTACACTGCAGTTCCTTTAACAAGAATTCTGACATAAAATTACGCACGGTCTTTGCAGCGCAGTCCGTCTACGCTGTGCGGGAGGCACCCCCAAAGTGCGTCGGGTTCGCGGGTGCCTGTTTTTTCAAGGCAACTATTCACCTTAAAAGCGTAATGATTTACCCTAAAAAGGCTATGATTTACCCTGAAATTCGGGCTGACCGCCGCCCAAGAGACCAGATAAAGCCTGCTGGACACGCACCGAGCTTGCAACAAAAATCGGATACGGTAGGAATTTTACTGCGTTTATTTTCACTCTGCGAATTTGAAGACAGAGTTTGTGATCGCGAAATGTACTCGAAGAGCTTTGGGGTAAATTGAGGTGCTCTCGTAGGGGGAATTTTCGAGGAAAGTGTTGTTGGTGGCTGAATGAGTTGCTTGAAAAGATATTGATAATCATTGTTTAGCTCGGGCTAGGAAAAAGCGTGCACGCTAACTTGAGACTTTCATAAGTTTTTCAAAGTTTCGTGTGGAGTACAGGGCGACATAATTTACGGTTACAGAATGTTAGATGCACTTCAACAGGAATCTGGCCGATTGGAGCCTACCGTGACCTAGTGCTGCAGGGCACATATTCGCAAATGAAGATACGAGGCTTCAAAAAAATTCTGGGACCTGAGACGTGCAGCTGCACATTTATTCAGGCGCTATACGTTATTCATTCAGTATACATGTATGGTGTATACATGTATAGCGTCTACATATATATTCGGTACACATTCAGTAATTGAGACGCGCCCCGCCAAACACGGCGGGAAAAATGATGTTAAATTCTCAAGATGCCCTTTTATTTAAGGTAACTTTATCATGAAATCATGTTATTTTCAGTATCACTGATACGAACTGCTTTCTCTGACAGTCTCACTTATTAGGAATACAAATCCGGAAATTTTCTCTCATCTAAATCCTTAAGAGCGCGACAGAGAGACGGACGGACTGACCAACCAACCAACTAAACAAGCAATACTCGGCTACTATTATATGGTGGGATGTAAGTGGAACTAACGTTCTGGTTTCTTACAATTTGACAGATTTATAAAATGTGAGGAAAGAGTATACAAAGAACAGTTCATCGAATGAAACTGGAAATGCTGCTATGAGAGGAAATATAGCCGCTATAAGAGGACATATAACCGCTATAAGAGAAAATACAGCCGCTATAAGAGGACATGTAGCCGCTATAAGAGGAAATATAACCACTATAAGAGGACATATAGCCACTATAATAAGATATATAACCACCATAGGACATATAACCGCTATGAGAAGACATATAGCTACTATAAGACATGTAACCGCTATAAGAGTACATATAACCGCTATAAGAGGATATATAACCGCTATAAGAGGACATATAGCTACTATAAGAAGACATATAACCGCTATTAGAGGACATATAGCCACTATCAGAAGATATATAGCCACCATAGGACATATAACCGTTATAAGAGGACGTATAGCCACCATAAGAGAAAATACATATGAATAGTTGCAGGTTTCAGAGTTGCGCCAAGTTCCAGCGCATTCTCTGTTAATCGCGAAACTGTCTTTCATTATCATATTATTCTGTCAATCCCGGAATTGCCTGTCAATCCCAGAATCGTCTATGAATCCTCAGCTTAGTTGTCAATCTCAAAATCGTCTGTAAATCTTCAGATTGTAAGTAATTCCAAACAGTTTATCAATTCGTGAATAGTCTGTCAATCCTCAGACTGTCTGTCAATTTCGAAAGTCCGTCAATCTTGCAATCTCCCGATTTAAAAATGAGGCATGAATGCAAAGTTTGTGCGTCCCGTCCTCGAGAATAGAAACTTTCTCTTTCCTTTGAGGCTGGAAATGTATAATTCATTCGAGCAAAACAATTAAAAAACGCGCGTGTTCTCCTAGTGTCATTTGGATGGCAATTAGGAACGGAATAATTTCACGTTTAAATGTCACGGCTTCAAAAAAGAATTCTTCCGAAGTGTGTCTGTGAAAAAGTGACATGTCATTCGAAGGTTTTCTCCCACACTTCAAAAAAAAATTTCTCTCCTTTGAAATCTCGTTTAAAAAGCAAGCCACTTCCGTTTGTATGAATGCAATTATTCAGAATGGAATTTGCTTTCCATTAATGAGCAACAACTCATTAGGGGGGCACCTCATTAGTGAGCGGGACCTGTAATGAGTTAGAGCGTACTAGCCATCGCTTCGTGTCTCCGTCCCACTAATTATCGAGGCCTCTGAATTTCTTCTCACTCGTAGTCACTAAACAGTTAATTAGGCTTCCCCGTTCCCTCCTCGTGTACACTCAATTTATAATGGTAATTAGCATCGTCAAATTGCGCTTGTTCGATTATAAAGTTTCGCTGCTAGCAAATTTTAGCACTCGGATACACGTATGTAACGAATGTCTTGTTAGGACGCGTGAGGTGGGTATGACTAAGTACTTTTTTGTACAGCGCGTGCTGCTGTATTGGGCGAGTGTGTTTTGTTAATGGAAATATTTAAAAACTTATGTAATTTCAGGGCTTGTACAACATTGCATTCTATTATGTAATGAATAATGAACTCCATAATGTTGTATGTTTAGTGAAATAATTACACTCTAAATTACAATTTACTTCAAAGCTTTCAAATTGTAGTATTTCAACGACTCTGTTAGATTAGGCAAAATCTCCATGAATGCTAAAAATGGGCAAGAAATCTGGTCTTGTTTTAGAAGATTGTGCTAAAATGACTGCCATGCTAGGACTAGAAATGCCAACACTAGAAATATCCAAAACAGCACGTCGGGATCACCCCCCTATCAAATCATTTGTTTTCTGATAATGCATGCAGGAATCTACCTTAAAAAGCGAATTTACGAAAGTAACCAGCACGGGATATTCGTAAAATAAAGTTAGAAACTTCCAAAATCTCTTCAATTCTACGAAAAAGAATCTTTTTGGAGCGGCTGGCACGCAAAAAGTCGGTTAAACCACCGGGCGTGAGATACCCAATACCTTTGCCGATGTGAAGGGTCCCATCGAAAGGCTTCCGTTGAGAAAAGCAAACAGAACCAAAAGGTTGAATGGGCGCAGAATTACATGAAGCTGAATGTCAGCAATGCGATTTTCAGTGACGGGTCCCGTGCCAATCTCGATAGACCTGAGAGGTGGCGATCGGGTTGGCTGTTGCATGGGCGTTCTGAGGGAGCGCGCATTTGTCGAAAACAAGAGGGTGAGTGAATCATACTTTAGGTAGGCATCCAAGGAAATGAGTTAATTAGCCCCTAGTTACTACCTATGGAATTAAAATTGAATTCAATTTCATATTGTGAACTCCTGGAGGACGCCTTTCTTCCCTCTAGTGCTGCCTTGAATTTAAACCAATTATGAAACGAAAATGTTTGATATATCAACAAAATACTGCACCTGGAAGAACACAACTAAATTACTGTTAGACCAAAATTTTAAAGGTACAATTCAATAGCGTGGCCTCTAAAAAGTCCAGATTTGAATCCTACAGAAATGTATGTTACATTATTTGAAAGAAAATTTAGGTTGATGGTAAGCAATACTTAGGCTAAGAAGTACTGTAGGAGGCAATTTAATGTGCCTGTCCATCAGTTAAACCATCTGAAATAGCGCAATTAACATCAGCAGTTGACCAATGTCTCATTAGGGTATCGAAGAATGGAGGAAACAATTTTTGATCACGGCTCGTATTAAAACCGTTAATTGTTTTTTCATTCGATTATACCTTGTTACATTCAGTAATTCAGCTCGGAAATTTTCAATTCTGTTGTTGAAATAAGAATAAAAATGCAGTTCTTATTCTTCTGTTTCTTTTCCATAGTCAAAGTGAACGTTAAAATAGGACATATACGTGCTGATAAAAATAGTAAATTTCATTTTACTGCAATGCTCAATTTAGAATACTGATTTCAGAGTAGCATGAACAGCTCTAAAGTCATTTTTTCTTAAAATCATGATTACATTTATATTTACAACAATATACAGTCCAAAAATAACTTTGCATAATCAAGCAGGATGCATGGCACACGTGTTCAACATACGATTTGTGTAGAATTGAAATTATGAACGACTAGAGAATGTGAACCTTGTCCATCTTTAACTTTCCTCTAGAAAAAAGGCTAGTTTACTGCAAGAAATTAATTAGAGGCGTAAAAGTTTCAAGCGCGGAAATGCACTGATTAACCGTACGGTAAAAAAGTACATTTTTGTGACGGATGGAAAAGTTCTAGACCTCTGTTGTTGTGTTTTCTCGAAAAAAAATAATTTTTTCGATCATCTGCCCACGTTATCGGAGAAAATATAGTAGGCCCGAAGTATTCACGACACTGATATTTTCAACGAAACTTCTTGCATGAAATCAACTCTTATTCCTGTGAAGGTTAGAATGGTAGCACTCTTGGTTCTTCTGCACTGCAGTGACATTCGACTCTTTGTATCCTGGCGCTGCTCCGAGGGCCTAGGCTTCTCAGGGTGCAATATATGACAGCTTCGAGTAATTAGACTCCTATGATGACATGTTAAATTACATATAAAAAATTTTTGGTGATTGATAATTCTGCAAAACTGAATTTTATAATATGAAAATACTCAATACAGTATTGTTAACACGCGATTGTGAGTAGAAAACTTTTTGTGATCGAGAAATAGTTACTGTTTTTTGCCCGACTTTTTCATAGTGTTCATTGAGGTGTCAGAGGTCTCATTTAGTGAGGTCATACTAAATGCAGCTTTAATTGTCTCATCGATCAGGCTTGCTCATCAAGCCTGATCAAGTGTGTCAAGGGGTACCCGCACACTGACAGCTTCGACTTGCAAGAGCAACTTAGCACCGGATGATCAGTCTGTGCCCAGCTGGCACTAAGCAAGGATACGTGTATGTCACGCTCCCGCCCATCTTTATTAGATGTATGGTCTCTATCGATGAGTCATGTGCTCGTTTTCCTAATTTAATCTGAAAATTATTTTACTGTATTTCGAAACGTTGTTGAGTTGATTTTCTCCAGTTTCAGGACAGAGCCATGAAGCAAAATCTAATAAGTTTCCCTGGTTTTGACAGTGAAAATAATGAAGAATATTTATGTTTAACACATTTTTGCTGAATAATTTGCATTTACCATTATTGAGCATGAACTCTGGAATCAAAATTTGATGTTTATCATTCTAATTCTATTAAATATGGTTTTGGCTCTGTTATATTCGAGTTGACATGAAATCCGATTGAATGTGATCGACCAAAAATATTGGTTTATTTATTATACACTTGTGGGAACTACCGAGAACATTAAAACTTTAACTATACTGAATTTCACTCAAATTTATTTTCCTTGGTTTAAATTCCAGTCATAACCCAGGAATTTCTGGAGCGAGAGAAGAAGAAAACTGAGCACGGAAACATCGAGCTTTTGGGAGCTTAAAAATACACTTTTAATTAAGTCTGTCTCACTCTAACCCTGAGATAAAGTTTTAAGAAATAAGGAACTCGGCCACTCAAATTTTACAACGTCTAAAATTTTAACACTAGAAATACGATGCAAGTTTTTCGAAACTGAAAATCCTCCGTAAATGTGAACTTTTGGTATTAATAACACTTTGGAGAATGATGATATTTATTGGAGAGAAAATTATTTCACGGCAGGAGCGAGAGAAAAACAGTATACCAATGCACTGGTGGACAATAAAATCACAAAGCGAACAGCCTAGCGGAGAATAATGACACCAAACCAAAATTATCTTCTTATTCATGTGTTCGTTTAATGAATGAGGACTCCAGTTTCACTTGGCTCCTGTACCTCTGGCTTGCACAACTCTGCAGACCGAACACATACTCAAACTACATTGTTTCAACCTCAATGCAAAAACTGAGTGGAAACTGAAGTGTTCAAGTAATGCTCAGAAGGCGAAGGGAGCCACGAGTTTGGCAGACAACGCCCTCGTCTCAAACAAATGCGTCGAAATTTTTCAAGTTGAAATCAAGATTAATTTTGAATCCACGGATTCAGTGGCTGACCGGACGAAATCTGAGAGTTTTCGGTGTTAAATTTGGAGGCCTGAGTTGTATTTACAAAACGGAAATGGGCTGGAAAGCTAAGGGTCGTGCAGAGTGAAGGGTCGTGTGTTATACAGTGAAGTCATGAATGTGTGTTGTACAACAAAGTCCTGGATGTGTGTTGTACAACAAAGTCCTGGATGTGTGTTGTACAGTGAAGTCCTGGATATGTATTGTACAACAAAGTCCTGGATGTGTGTTGTACAGTGAAGTCCTGGATGTGTGTTGTACAACGAAGTCCTGGATGTGTGTTGTACAATGAAGTCAGGGATGATTGTTGTTCTTAAAACATTTCGTAAAATTGTCGTGCGACAAAACAGAAAACACGCAAAAATTTCCCTCGCTTCCACTGCCCTTCAAGCCTGCCGATGAGGTGAAGGCAGCGCAAATCCCCAGACAGGAGGGCAGACGTTCGTACGAGAATTTGTCATTGGCAGCGAAACAAGAGAACAAAGACAAAAGCTGACAGTGCAGTATTTCATCCTTTAAATGACCCTAGGGAACTCCTGACGTCATGGCGAGTACGTCCCTAAACTTATGGATGCATTAAGTCGATAAAAGATTGATGTAGACCGGAGGGAGTTAATGCAACCTATAGCAATAAAACTTGTGCCAGCAGCGCCGGTGTTGGGGTGTGGTCGTGAGGTGTAGGGAGGGTCGTGGGGAGAGGGGGGCTACATGGTGTGTAGAGCAGGGGAATAGGGGCTACATGGTGTGTTGAGCAGGGGAATAGAGGCTACATGGTGTGTAGAGCAGGGGAATAGGGGCTACATGGTGTGTAGAGCAGGGGAATAGGGGCAACATGGTGTGTAGAGCAGGGGAATAGGGGACTACACATTACACATAAAAGAGCAATAGATAACCTAGTTTACGGGCAGAAAAACAAACTACATTCTGCACATTCAAAACATCCATCAGGCATCCTCATTTTTCAAAACATCCTAATTTTTAAATGAAATCAAAGAACTATGCATCTCAAATAAAACATTTTTGAGACGAAAAGTAACCAGAATGAAAAGGGATGTTTCGAGCATGTTTTCATCATAATGAATAGGAATGGTAAGTCGTTTTCATAACATCAAACGATAAAAAAGAACATTTGACAAAAGTTTTCATTTTTTTTTAAATATTGGTTCGAATCAGAAGTAGTCCCTAGTGATTGAAGGTAACGGTTATGAGCGGAAATGCTTATATGAAACTGTTTTTTCTTTATGAGTAAATATTCAATGATTCTCAAATCTTGAGATCTAAATAGCATCGTGCTTTCCTCAATACCTGAAGGAGTGTTACACCTGCCAGCTTGTGCTCTGGTGCCCGAATGTGATAGATTGGCTAAACATTATTCGTGTGATCACTCTGTGCACGATATTGACCAGTAGAGTACGGGAAGTCATCCCAGAGTATTCCGATGTACATTGGGTAAAACCTATTCAAAATAAATAAGTTCTGCCAAATAGTAAGTTCCAGTAATTCCCTAAACAAAGTTTCGGAAACAAAGAATTCATACTAGCAAACAGCTGACCCAGGCAAGTCTGTACTCGTGTCTCACGTAAGGGAAAATTTGTTGACAGATTTTCAAAAGGCAACGGAACACGTAAAATATTTGCTCTAAATCCCCCAACTCAGAAATGTCTCTCACAAATTCTGTAAAATTACTAACCGAACATTCGTTTGCAGTGAGAGGGTTCAGGATTAATAATAAGTATTTTAACAATGGCTGAAATGCGTCAATGTGGAAAGATGGGTGCAAAGTCTATTTTGTTGGAATTTTTGCAGGGGTTCATGGCGTACTGGTAGCGTGATGGCCTCGCAGCCGAGAGGACCTGGGTTCGAATCTCAACTCAGGCCATGCATTTTCACGTAACCAAGGAATACTTCCTTTGGGAAGAAGAGCTTAAACCACACAGTCCTCACGCCAGTAGTTGTAAGGCATTGAAAACCCAACGGTAAAACGTGTAAGAATTATTATAGGCTCTATTTTAGTAAAGGTTCTTGTGAAATTGCTGTGGGTCGTTCATTATATCCAGACGAAATCTTTCACGAATATACTGAAAAACAGATCATCGGGAAAAAATTTATTCTCCTTCACTCATATTGTTTTAAACTTGTTTTGGATAATCATCTCAGCTCCTTTCCGTTATCCTGAAGTCTGTACTATCGGGGTGATGTACGAAGGATCCAAAGCTTCATGAGCTTCCCATCTCACTCAAACTCTGCCATTTTTCTGGAAGAAGATGAACCATGATTCCTCAAACTTTTGGACGTGTTTCCATTGCTCTACAGTTCAGGCTTTGTGGTGTTTTACAAATTGGAGCCATTTCGTTCGACCAGCTTTACTGACCAATGGTCTCCTAGCGGCGGCTAAGTTCTTAAACCCAGTTCCTTCAGTTCTAGGGCGTGAGCAAGAATTTTCTTAGGACTTTCGTTGAATATGCTAATCAACTGCTGAACACTTCTTTGCCAGTTTGCTTTTAACAATCGCTTCAGAACACGCTTGTCGCTGGTGTACAGTGTTTTAACATTGCCACCACTATACCAATGAATGACTGCACGTCATCATCTTTTTTATATAGACCAATTTTTCTTTGCACGGTCCTATAAGTCCTTTTACTATCTGTGACTCTTCTCGGGGGCAGATTTCCCAGCTCTGTGCAAGCCTACGCGTTGTTTTATGTCGAGCACAAGGATTTGACTGGTAGACTATTACCATGGGAGCTATTTACGCTTTTTGTCGCGAAGAAAGCAAGCGCAGTACTGACTGGTGACTACCATTGACACTGAACGCAACTATTGTTATCCTATTCTTTTCCTTTACTTTTTTTCGAGGAAACCTGCAAAGAGTTGTGTAAATATTATCTAAATGTTATCAAGGCTACACCATTTTTTATCCGAATAGTTTACAATTTAAAGAGACACTGGTTTTAAATACCCATCTCAGTTCCTTTCCGTTATCCTTAGTCAACGCTTCTTACATGTTTGTCGCACTTTGTTTTCGGATTTTTTTTTACATTTTGTCCCACATTTCTTTATTCTTTGCGTGATATTTTGCAGATGATGTACCATGCATATTGCTGATGACCAGAGTAAGCTCGGGGCGTCCTCCTGTACGCTCGTCACGCGCTGTTCAGAGTAGAGGAAATGACTACATCGAGTGCAGACCACCCGGAGACTAGAATAGGTCTCAGACTGAATTATGTTCAACTCTTTGACTCCGAAGTGGGTCATATATTTAACGTGGTCATCTAACCTAACCTATGTATTGTAATCAAAGCACTATCGTGTATAAATACAAATTTTCGAGTTTTCTTCAAATTCGTGTTCATCAGTCGAAAAAGCTAGTTCTGATCAGAAATAAAATTAACAGAGTAACCAAATTTGTGAAACCAAAATCCTTCATTTTGAAATTCACAGTAGAGATATTTGTCGGCATGCAATTTTACCTGTGGGGAGAATCGGAGTCAACGTGTTAAGATTAGATTATGTACACCTAAGACTAATACATATCGGATTAAAATAGGCTTGAGATTAGATTGTGTTCATGTGAGACTAGGTATGTCTGCGACAAGAAAGGGTCTGAGACTTGACTTGCAAAATTAAATTAAAAAATAGAGGTACCGGCTCGAATAAAATCAAAAAGAAAATCGAAAGTACTCCAAGAAGGATCTCTTATTGCAAAATATAATTCCAAATCGCCCTAAGCTGCCGCCTGAATGTGAGCCCTCATTAGAGTCCTGATACCCCGCGATCAGCCGCCATGTTGCCTCGAGATCAGCAGCCATGTTGCCCCGAGATCAGCAGCCATGTTGCCCCGAGATCAGCAGCCATATTGCCCCGAGATTGGCGGATGATTGCCTTCTTTGCCAAGAAGTTCCGTGCGATCAAAGTTTCGATTAATCAAGTCGCGTAACTTGTGTCGTATAAAGGATGTAGGACGGAATTTAGTGAATGCGTGGCATAGTTCGGTGCACCCCAGCGTCGTGGGAACGGTCGGTACCCCACAGCGTTGTAGGAACGGTCGGTACCACCCAGCGTTTTAGGAACGGTCGGTACCACCCAGCGTTTTAGGAACGGTCGGTACGCCCCAGCGTAGTAGAAACGGTCGGTATGCCCCAGTGTTGTAGGAACGGTCGGTACCACCCAGCGTTGTAGGAACGGTCGGTATGCCCCAGTGTTGTAGGAACGGTCGGTTCCCCCTTAGCCTCGTAGGATCGGTCGGTATATCTGAGAACGGTCGGTTCACCCTCAGTGTTATAGGAACAGTCGGTACACCTGAGAACGGTCAGTATACCCTAATGTTATAGGAATGGTCGGTACACCTGAGAACGGTCGGTACACCTGAAAACGGTCGGTACACCTGAGAACGGTCGGTACACCTGAGAACGGTCGGTACACCTGGGACCGGTTGGTCCACCTCCAACATAAGACGGTCACGAGCATACTCTTCAGTTGAGTTTTGATGTTCATCAAGCCTCAAGGGAGACGAAAACAATTACCTTGTGCCCTACACTTACCTCTTACTCCACAATTACATACCTTGTGCCCTACACTTACCTCTTACCCCACAATTATTACCTTGTGCCCTATACTTACCTCTTACCCCACAATTACCTTGTGCCCCACACCTACCTCTTACCCCACAATTACATACTTTGTGCCCTACACTTACCTCTTACCCTACAATTACATACCTTGTGCCCTATACTTATTTCTCACCCCACAATTACCTTGTGCCCCACACTTACCTCTTACCCCACAATTACTTTGTGCCCCACGATTACTTTGTGCCCCACAATTACCTCGTGCCCCACAATTACCTTGTGCCCCACAACTGAGTGCTGCAGGTGAGGCCAACGCCTCAAACAATCGATGTATTCTAAGCCTCATAAATTGACGCAAATATACTTAGTGCACAAATTAAACGTTCTTCCCCATCCATAAATAATGAAATTAACTTTTTACCTGAAAGAGGCTTCCATTTAGAAGCTATTAAATATAAATTGGCTCTTCGCTGGACCTCAAAGCACCGAATTTCCCTATAATGATCTCAAAATTCTCCCTAAAAAGAAAAAAGTTTTCACGGGCCTTAGGGAAATTTTTTTACCCCACAAAATACGAGTGCACTAATGGTTCTCCCCGGAGGAAAGTTAACGCCAACGTTGACGGCCATGAAAGTGGACTCTGATTGGCTCCCTGAGCGACCACTCAGCGGTGGCTATACATATTTTACGGAGCCCTAGAGGGGCGTTGGGTTGGCGGGGCAGTGAGGGGTTGCTGCTGCGTAGAGGGCGCTGTGGTCCAGAGGGAAATGTAGTGAGTTGGGACGTGTACTGCAGGGTAACATGTGCGGGCGTAGCACAAATATTTTCTGTGCAATTTGATGTTTTGCTTTAATTCGTACGCTAGGCTGAGAAGATTGGACGACTATGGCTTACGAGAACCGATCTAGCGCCCCAGGCGGGGGACGACTGTAGAGCGGCTGTTCGCTGGAACCGATCTAGCACTCCAGGCGGGGACGACTGTGCCACATTTCTCGTGCGTATTTTTATCTGCTTGAGTGACCCAAGCTTTCTTGCATTAGATGAAGACGTAACCCACGAACGGTTCTCTCATCACACACCCACAAACACACGTGCACACATATCCACACATGCACACAAACACACCTTTACCTTACCTTAGGTACCTTTGAAATGTTTGGACCTTCACGCTCAGGCCACACTGGGGTGACGCCGCTTTGCGTGCATGGTGTGCCTTCGCATATCCGCGAGCTGTTGAATGCGACCGTTTTCCTATGCCGTCTGATGATAGTGAGGCAAGAGAGGCCTATCAGGGATAGTTTGAGGAAAGTTATCCAGTTTCTTATTGAAAACGTCCAGGAAATCATCGAATTCTCTCAGATCTTAAGGCAGAGAGGTGAAGAATCTGGGTCCCATCACGGAGAAAGACTCTTCATGTCTAGTC
>VOMN01005796.1:0-11694 GCA_014899125.1 Orchestia grillus | reverse complement strand
CTTGGTAGACTCGCGCAGGACTTGGGTAGACCGAGACTTGGACTAGGTCGACTCGCGCAGGACTTGGGTAGACCGAGACTTGGACTTGGTCGACTCGAGCAGGACTTGGGTAGACCGAGACTCGGACTTGGTCTACTCGCGCAGGACTTGGGTAGACCGAGACTTGGACTTGGTAGAATCGCGCTGGACTTAGGTAGACCGAGACTTGGACTTGGACTTGGTAGACTCTAGCAGGACTCGGGCAGACCGAGACTTGGACTTGGTAGACTCTAGCAGGACTGCGGTAGTATCCCAAGAATGACCCACTCAGCTTGTTCCTGTAGTCCTTTTCTATTTTACTCCCCACACGTGTCGGTGAAATAGAGGTATATTTATAACGTAAGAATAAGATCATTGAAAAATGACGTAAATTTGTAAGATGAAAGAGAACCATTTAGTAATGAGGCCGATGCGCATGACAGTAAGAAAGTTCTTACTAATTAAAAATTGGGTCTGTGGTGTGCAACTAACATTCAGGCCATGAGCACGCTACTGAGCTTCAAAACAGTCTTGCTAGAGAACTCTTTCAAGGCAGTTTGTCCATCCAGCAGCCATTTTCATCGTGTACATATAAGGTCCAGTCTAAATTTTCGTCCCATATCGATAAATTCGTGAAATAATAGAGGAAAATCCATGGGTGGAGAAAATTATAGATAATCGGAGATGCTCGTGCGGTAAAGCCAAACTGGGAGGGAGAGGTCTCGGAATGAGGGGATTCAGTTTTTGGAAAACAGACATGAATATAATACATAAGAGGGTCATTATATATACATAAGAGGGTCATTATATAAACATAATAGCCTCATTATACATAAATAAGAGGGTCATTCGACGCACTTTCTTCAGGACGTGAAACGCAAATCATTCTTTAGCCTCGAATTATTCGATGAATGTACATAGTCACAAGTGTGTCTACGTACTTTCATCGACTAATTTAAAGTCGTACGGCTCTTTCATTCTTGAGAATCACATTATTGCTTGATTTGCGGCCGATAAAAAAAATCAATTAGATTTTTGTTAGCGACTATCGTTGTGCAAGACCCAGAATCGCACATGAATGCAATCTAAAGTTAATTACATGTTTTATTTGTTACCATACCATACTTGGAAGAAACTCCTAAGAACGGTGAACTAGGACACTCATTGGAAAAATTTATCTATACACGCGCCAGAGAAGCAAAACGAAATTTGAAATTTATTTCAGGGAAGAATATGTAACTAAGTTAACGGTATGTAATATAGAATTTGCCTTTTTAGCAGCACGAATAATTTCTGAATTTTAACGGACTATTTTCAATAAAATCTACAGTTTCGGAAGCACGGTACCTTAATAGGTCGAGTAATAGCATCCAGCGAACGATCAATTTTAATTTGAACTGGAGCTGCAAGACGGTTCAAAATTTCGAATGACCTCAAAACGTGGGCCAAATTTTGTGAGCCTCAGTCTGGTCGAACGTAACCCGAGAAGGTAACTTGGCCGTCCAGCCCCAGCCGCCCAAACTTTCCTTCCTAATTTTCCAGAGAATTAGTTTTGGAGCAAAGGAAGTGCGCTGTCAAGTCTAGCTAAGATTGAGTCGGGTTTCCTAAGGTTACTCCAGCGCAAGTCGGAGGCGCCCCTCACCTCATAATGCGCATTGCCTTTGTAACTATTTTGTAACTATTTTTGTAACGATTTCTTAACTATATATGACTATTTGTAACTATTTATTTGCGCACAAAATTTCGTCGTAATTTCAGCAATGAGCTCCGTACAAATATCATACCAGGAATGCAATCAATATTCGTTATGGCACAAAAAATCGGGATACCATACGATCATTTCTCAAAATATATTTTCTCACTGATATTGCCAATATGAAATTCAATGACGAAGATTAACTTCCACGTAAAGTGATTTTCTCCTTCAATTGCGGCTGAAATTCATCTCAATTTAAATGGACTCACTATCAGAGGATGAGTACTTAGCACGAAACTGATAGTGATTTCATAAATGCTATACTCTCAAAGGCTCTCATTGACAGCTTTTGGATCAAGCGAAGATAGCATGTGGGCTTAGAATATATACAAGGTGTGTAAGGTATCTGAGGACACTCATATTTTTCTAATATAAACTAACCCGATAATGATCAATATATTTTTCCTTTCAGTAGATCCCATAGCAGATACTACTGTAACTAATGAAATGAAAGGACACTCTCTGACAGTGTCGGTATTAGCGAAACACAGCAATTTAGAAGTTGCAAGATTCCTAAAAGACGCCAGATCTTTCGTTTGCAAAGTTAGAAATGAACTGAATAAAAGCAATGGAGATGAATTGGCCACGAGCAAAAGAACACACGCATTGTCACCGCTCTGATTCACTCAGAACACCTGAGTTTGTCAGAAGAACGCATGGCATGATCGGCGAAAATTCTGGGAACTCAATGCGACATCTTGCCGAAGATCTTCAAGTGTCTGAAGGAACAATAAGGAATGTTATTCATCAGGACCTCTGTTACAAATCATGCGTTTTTAGGCGAGGTCAATCTCTGTCGACGAAAAATCAAGAGAATCCTTTAATCCGCGCTGTTTTTCTAAACGTGCGTGAGGTGTCCCCATATACCGTACGCACTTTATAACGGGTAGCCTATAAGTTACACCCCTTTTAGAAATACAAATAACAAATAACTATAAAAGTTATGGAGACGGAAATAATTGCAAATAATAGGATAAACCTTAAAATTTGTTGAATAACTACGTATGAAAATCCAGTTGAAAACAACGTTTTCTCGTCGAAGTCTTGGGACGATTATCGACTTCTGTTGAATGTTGAAACATGTTGAACCATAACATTTGTCCGATCGGATATTGGCCTACAACTGCGTGGCAAGTCTATATATAACTGATTTCCTTAAATCTGTTGAACCGGTTTCCTTAAATCTAGAGACCATTGCTTTTATGCACTTCTTTCTTATCAGGAGTTCTTCCATCATTAAAAATTCTTCTGTAACTCCTCTACACTGTAATAATTGATCCATTAGACTGAAAGAAGATCTCCATAATTTTTGCTCGTGGTTGATTTGTGCAATACACCTTTTTTAGGCATAAAATATTTGCCACAATTTGGGCGATATATAATGCTATTTGGTAGAATAGATGCAGTATTTAGATAAACTTTAAGATTTTCTTTATTGTTTACAATTATTTATATCTCGATAACTTTTATAGTTTTTTGTTATTTATATTTCTAAAAGTGGTGTAACTTATGCACCACCCGTTATTTTCACCTTGTTATTTGGTACTATGCTCGTGTGATTAATAGGTCCGTCGAATTAGTGACGTGAACTAATTCGGGCTTATATTAAAACAAAGTATGATTAAAGCGTAAAATTCTAATTAAAATAATTGACTTTTGACTTAAGGAGGAGTGGTTAAAAATTTTACTCAGCTTGGTTAATAAGTTCTGTTAACTTCAATCGGATGTTGCCAGAGTTTCTTGTGAGATTTCAGAAACAATTTAGTAAGTACACTAAATAATTACTGCAAATTGTTCTCACCAAAGCAACTTGAATTTCATTTCGACTAGATTTTAATGGGAATTGCAAAGGATTACACTCTAATCCTACTCACGGGAACCGCGTCAACCTCATGTCAACGAGATTTTAGCAGTAATTAAACAAAGATTACACTCAACTCCCACGCACGGGTAAAGAGTCAACCTCATGTCGACGAGATTTTAGCAGCAATTAAACAAAGATTTCACTCAAATCCTACTCGCAGGAACCGCGTCAACCTCATGTCGACGAGATTTTAGCAGCAATTAAAGATTATACTCAAACCCCACTCACGGGAAAAGAGTCAACCTCATTTCAAAAAGACTTTAACGGGCATTGGAGGAGAATGCTATCAGAACCCACTCACGTGAACACGGTGACGTCGGCCTGTTCTTTGCACGCCTTTTCCTCACAAGAAATTCCCGCGTATCCTTCCGTACACGCGCAGGTATTAGGAGCCTCGCACACACCGCCGTTGAGACACGAGTTTGGGCAGTACGGAGTGCAGGAGGCCTCCGAAATTTCCTCTCCAGATGCTTCAAGGATGTATCGACCATTCGAGCACGAAATTACCGACTGACGGACGTTTGGTCCAGCCATAGCGCCCGCTATCACAAACCCCTCGGAACAAGTTAGTTCGTCGACCGCTGGTGATGGAGCAGTTGCGTTGGTCTGAACAGATCTGAGAAGTGGAACCCAATAAATCGCTTGTCGTGCCCTCATAACAAGCAATTCGAGTGGTAAAAATTTGATCAATGTGCCGAAAAGATAGCTACGGTTTTTATTTGATTTTTGGGATTTCTTCAGATTTCCCGGTTTTGAAATCGAACAGTGAAATGCCCTCCTCCTCGTTATTATTATCATAAGATAATTTGAAATATTTTCACACGTCGCTATTTAAATTCTTGAAGTGCTCTATCATTTCGAATTCTCTATCGTTATTGCGTGGATCAGAAGTGATAAATCATTTCAAAATTTACCTTTAGTTCATCATATGTAACTGGAAGCGATAATATCACATTTTCGGTTACAAGGGTGCAAACGATCCATTCTTAAAGCTATTTAATCTTAGACTTGAACACATCCAAGTAAGTACGGGCAGCAGGTCGAGCAGGTTCCCTTGTCATGTGTTGTCAGGTTAACCTGTCAGGTATTGGTTGGTACCCTTGTCAGGTATTGGGAGGTTCCCTTGTCAGGTATTGGGAGGTTCCCTTGTCAGGTATTGGGAGGTTCCCTCGTCTGGTATTGGTTGGTACCCTTGTCAGGTATTGGATGGTTCCCTTGTCAGATATTGGATGGTTCCCTCGTCAGGTATTGGCAGGTCCCCTAGTCAGGTATTGGTATGTTCCCTTGGGAGATATTCGCGGGTTCTCGAATCAAATATTGTCAAGTTCTTTTATCACATTTGTCAAGTGTTGTTTCGTGTGGCAACTCGTAAAATGCTTATATTATTCTTCACCTGTAAGTCCACGAAATTGAATTTTTCTTTTTTCACTGCTGGAAATAAATCGTTTGAAATAAATGCAGTTTTGACAGGATAATTTGATGTGTCCGTCGGTACGATATACGAAACGTGCATAAAAACATGAGAGATGGGAGGTAAAAACCTGCATAAAAATGTGGGAGATGGGAGAAAAAAACCTGCATAAAAACATGGGAGATGGGAGGTAAAAATCTGCATAAAAACATGGGAGATGGGAGATGAAAACCTGTCAAAAAACGTGGGAGATCGGAGATAAAAACCTGCTTAAAAACATGGGAGATGGGAGATCAAAACCTGACAAAAAAACGTGGAACAAATGTGGCATCACTTCTGAACGGTTTTCTAAGCTCAAAATTCGATCCGGAGGAAAGAAAAAAGATTCCGTGATATTTGATAGCAATAATGCAGACGATCCAAGCCGAAGGTAATGGATCTAAATGATGTGTTAATTAAACGGCACTTCTAAGATTAGCTCAGGAGTAACGTGGAAATCAATAAAAAAATCGAATAGAGCTCGTTTGTTTTTCTACATAGAATTTCACGGCTTCACGGTTGCTTGCCGTCAAGTTTCCAGACTAGCGGTAATTTCTGCAATTGGACCGCATTTTATTCTCATACATTATTTCAGATATGAATGACCTTCTAGCGATTAATTTCTAAAACTTTCGTGGTATTTACACTTTGAGAAACCAACTTCAAGTGTAGATGGGGTAATGATATGCTACAACAATGACTTTAGCGTTAAAACACATGCTTGAAAACTCATACATGAACAAAAAGTTCTTACTGTGAAATCGAACCCCGGAGAATGATGGTTGACAAATCCTTCATACAGCGAAGCTCACTGCAGTCTGGCCCCGTAAATTCGGACGAACAAAGGCACATATCGTTCCTCACACACTGACCGTTGTTGAGACACGGTTTTGTGCACACTGGTGGACACACTTTGTTATTCGCCACAAACCGCGATAAAGCGGAATTTTTCAAGTCAAAATAGCCCGCCGTGAGAACAGGCGTAAGTACAGGGGACTTCTGAGTTGCAGGTCCTAAAACTATTCGAGTAGAAACACTATCGGGAGATTTAGTGAACCACCTCCCATCTACGCAGACCAGCTCATATCGCTTAGTTTTATCGTTGGTGCACACGAGGTCGAGCCTTGGGATGTCGTTGGGGCCGGTTCTGGTGAAAAAACACAAATTTTTCATGAAAATCTAAAACACAAGTGGAAATGAACGATCATCAAATGCCCTCTTCATTCAAATAAAATAAAGGGATGTGAATATTTTTTTCGGAGTTATTTACTACAGATTAACATAGGTGAAGAGAAACATGAGGAAAATAATTAATATGGTTATTGGAGCCGTTCCATAGACGGCAAGGCAGTAATATGATGGCAATAATTCTATGAGTCAAATTTTTACACACAAATTTTCGAATGAGTCTCAGAGGTTAAGAGCTATCATTGCCCCACATAGAAACTGGAACAGGCGTATATATTTAATGAGTCATTCTGCAAGTTACATTTGACATCAGCGAGATAATGATAAAATATGATTGGGTAATCTTTTAAAACACAGAGGAGCAAGTAAGAACATTTTTAAACCTAAGCGGATATCATAGCATAGCAATAAGCCCTTAATGAATGTTACACTTACTTGACAGGCTGCACTTCCACGTTGTTCATGGAGCTTTGGCTGAAATCATCTGTACACCCAATAACTTGACAAAAATCACCGTAGTTTCCTTCTGGACACTCACAGAAGTTAGGCTTTACGCAGCGCCCACTGAACAAACACGATTTAGGATTCAAAACGGAAGCAACGTTTTTCGCCATAGGCGTCAGTCTTTTCATGAACTCAGCTTCGTTGTCAGAAAAGCTTCCGTCTTCGTGCTGTTTAAGGGCAAAATTACATATCGGCTCGCACGTAAGGGAGGCTGGAACATTCGAATCCAGTTTCCACATGTATCCTGTACACTTCGCGTGCCCCTCAGTGATGCCCTCACCCAACGTGTACCCGGGAGGACACGTGTATTTCACATCCGTCTCCCTGTAAAAAATTAGAATAAGTCAACTTATGGTTCGGGTTGAGTGGATTATTATTAAGCAGTCTGGATTCTAATAAACGTTTTCAGCGAGCGATTAACTTTATTAGAATAAGCCGTGGTTACACGTAACTTTGGCTGTAAAATAAAACATATCGCACATTTAAAAAAACATAATGATTGCATGATAATCACATTGAGTGTGTTCAATTAGAAATTCGTAATTGCATCTTGCTCCGAAACTGCTGCTTTTTGATTTGAATTACCTGCTACCTTAACAAGACATTCAAGTCGGAACGCGGTATTGTCTCACTACCATGCCTTACAACTTTGATCAGAAAAATAAGTACCCCTAACGTTGCACTTAGTAATTTTGCTTAAAAGTATCTAGGTATCCGAATCGTATAATTGAAACAAAACCCTTTCGTTCCTGCAACATAGGATGGCTGTCAAATAAATTTTCGAAACGTTGCTCATTTAGTAGAAATCGTTAAATTCATTGATGCTTTTTGAAAGTCGAGTTTAATTTGTTACAATCAAAACATGCCCTGCGATTATCATTTACGCAACAGTATTTTGATTACTCAATACCGCTACAAACAATGTCAATGGCTACAATGGAAGTGCAGCATAACATCGAGCTATATTTCAACGTCAATGAAAATGTTCGCGCATTTCAAATGAAATTGACGCGAGTAGCAATAAATCGTTGGAGCAACCTGCACTGTGAAACATGACGCGCTGTCACCTCAAGTCACTCCAGAATTCAAACCAATTTTACGAGTACAGTGAAACACAGTTTCAACTGAATGTACTCGTAACAAGCACTGAATGTACTCGTAACAAGCACTGAATGTACTCGTGACAAGCACTGAATGTACTCGTGAGAAGCAACAAAAAACGAGCTCTTGGAAATAAAATTTCTTGGAGCGTCACTTGTTGTTGCTTGAGGCACGATCTGAAATGCTCATTAAAAAAGCTAATTCTCTTTATAATCCACTCATAAATTCGGTAGGCAAACATGATTATTCAAAATTGTTGTCACGTTTTTGTCTTCATTTAATTTAAAATTACATTCACGTAGCTGTCAACAAATGCCACACTTTCTGCCTGGTGTTTACCAGAAGAAATTGAAAGTTGGTCTTGAAATATCTGTTTTTGTAAGTGAAAGATTCGGAAATTTCCCGCAAAATTGATGGCTCAGGGTCGCTATTTTTAACACTTTATTATATATATATTTTCACTACGAGTACACGTGTCCCGTACTAACTCGTACTCTCATGATTAGCAGCCTCAGTCACCAGACCGGACTCCGTGATTAGATTTTTTTTATTTTACATGACTTTCTATTTTCGATATTGCAAACAGTATACACTTATTCAAAAGTCGTAAGAGCACAAAGTTCCAGCGATGGGGATTAAAGTCAAACTGATCTCAAAAACAATTTCGCACTGCGAGGTGTTGTTCGAACATTCAGTAAAGTCAACAAAATCCAGGGCTGTGATATACACATGCATTACCCACCTTACTGAAGTAAATCCGTTCGTAACCGTGGGGATGCTCACTAAACAGGATTTCTTCTCGCATAAGTCTCCAGAAAATCCATCCTCGCATTGGCAGATCTTGTTTTTATCGAGAAAGCCGAAAGGTCCGCAGTCTTTGCCAGGAATCGGTTCGCACTGAAGAGGATTCTCTTGTGAGAACAAGATGTAAGTTTCAACTGTTGTGGCACGATCAGTCGTCGAGGAGTCTAGTAAATTTTCGAAACGTTGCTTATTTAGTAGAAATCGCATTCCTGATCCTCCCGCTTCATTGATCTTGATGTATCCGTACTTGTCATATACGTACGAAATGTCATGTATCATTCCACTGACGTCCCGGCTTTGAACTGGCGATGATTTTGAATTGACGATGCTTTCGAGAGTAGAGTCTAAAGAATACGCTATCGTCGGCGTGGCTTCAGGGATTTGGGCAATAAAATAGTTTGCATACAAACCCCACCGTCCATTCAAGCATGCCAGCAGTCCTGAGGACACTCTCGGGAACGGATGGCTGGTGGCTAAGCCTTCCTCACACTCGAAAGTTGCGAAGCTCTTGCTCAACGACCTGGGAACACAGATACAATATTGTTACTCGTTTCTCCATACGCTGGTAGACTCAACCCGCCAAATATGGCGGAACCAATGATGTTAATTTTTAAGATGCCCTCTTATTTACGGTAACTCTAACATGAAACAATGTTATTTTCAGTAGCTCTGTTACGGACAGTCTCGCCATTAGTTCAGAAATACTGACTCGAGAATTTTCTTCTACCTAAATCCTGAAGAGAGTGCTATCGAGACGGACAGATTCCCATTCAATGAGATTCCCTTTGTAATAGCATAAGAAAAATTACGTTCAAAAAACAAATAAATTTATTCATTTAGTTAGACACCTTACGCTTTACTTATTATATAATGTTAATTCTTCAATGCCAGCTACAGAAATTACAGTACTTTCGTCCACTCAAGCGCGGCGTGGGATATTCTAAAATTAAGGAGGGGTACTGCGACCACAGGAGTGTCAGGCCGCTGTTAAAATGTTAAGTGGATTTGAATGATTAAAGTGAGTAATCTTTCATTATAATCAATACGGTTCTTCACATGAACGGTCTATGTGTATACTACTGAAATTCCGATGATCTTGATTGCTTGTTTGATTGTTAGGTTGCTTGTAACCGTGCACTCCAGCTCCTGCAGAGTTAAATAGGGATAATGAAGGTTGAGATATACATACTTGTACGATCTGATATGACGGAGAGAGATAACTATCTTCTTGTAAGCCCCTGATCGTATACTGGAACCCATGTTATTTTTTCTATTTTTACAAATAAACAGATGACCTCCGGGCAGTCTGGAGTCAGGTAAAAATATGTATGATATGATCTAACAAGTATTTTAGCACTGAATTAGCATGACCATTTTTCATGATTGACAAGAATATTAACACTGCAGATGAATAATCATTTTTGATGATTTAGCAAGAATATTGATTTTGAAATTGAATGAAAATTTTGCGTGACTGGGCGAGATTATTGGCCCTGAAGTGGAATCAAAATTTCCATGACTTGACAAGAATATTAGCAGTGTAGAAGAGTAACTATTTTTCGGGATTTGACAAGAATATCGGCACTGAAGTTGAAAAACAGTTTGTCATGATTTGACAAGAATATTGGCATTGAGGAAGAACGTCTGCCGTGTGGAATAGAACGAATTCGGATGCCAAAATAGGTCCCTTGCGCTTAGAATACATAGAATGCTTCTGCCTCAATAAAGCGCGGTTTGCCGTTTACTTTCGCTAATTTGTTGCTTTGTCAGTTGTGGGTCCCACCTTTCTGTCGGTGTTTCGTGATTCGATTTTTATTTCATCGGTTGATGGTCTGAACTTTTTGCCGGTGTTGAAGGTCCCAACTTTCTTCTGGTATTTTGTAATTACTGAACCATAGAAAGAAACCGTTACTTCGAATGGGAGAGGAGCATTAACAACCTGTTGTTATATACCAATTTTTCTAGACCTGTTTTTAGATACATACTTTTTGAATGCATAACTTTGGATAAAAGTTTTTGTATGCCAGGTTTTTCGTATCAGTTTTTGGGTCAGTTTTGGTGTACCAGTTCATATGTACAATTGTTTGGACCAGCCAAGTACATAGTCTTTGACGTCTTTAGCACCCATTCATCATTTCCATCCTTTACATCCTTTCTAAAAGCAGCTTAATAAACATCATTGGATTTTCATCATATCATTATTAATATTTAGAATCATTGAATACGCTTTTCGCTTAGATCCTGTCCGTTGATGAATTCTACAGAATTTATAGAAATTTGAAATTCCGTAGTACAGCTCGAGCGACATAGGGATTTCGAAATTAATCTCACCACAATCGCTCGCGGTGATTAACATAGCTCTGACTTGTGCCCCGCACTAATCTCATAATCGGCCATCATTTGAATTCCTGCGAATCTCAACCAACAATGGGAACTGACTGGGAATGTAATTTGTGTTTGTCAAGCCCAGCTCGAAATAATGGAAGAGCCAACCAGAATAGTGACTGGGCTGTCCAGGCCTGAATAATTCGCTGCCGTCACTTCAGAGGCTCCCATCTGCCAATATCGGCCCCTCTCAACCTCCTTCCGAGTGCGAGAATGAACAAGGGTCGACGTGGTGCCGACTGGAAGGCAGCATTTCGGGGAGGTGCGACTTCTGTTTGTCAAGTGCCCTATCGAAATATTCTGAATTGAGTTTCTTCCGAAGCTTAAAACGATAGAAAAATGAAGCACAGTCTTTCCACTAGGATGGATCTTGTGAAATTCTCGTTTATCTTCGATACTGTTAATATCCCCTTCTTCACTTTAGAGAAATCTAGGCTTGAATTTTTAACGATTACTTTGTGGCGTAAGAATAACGTTACATCGAATTATCACGCGTGATTTTCCAAAATCCAATTTCTGTTCCCCAAATGCAGCTGTGCATCAGTTCCAGATCTGTCCGACCACTTAGTGTCTGAAGCTATGGGATGGATGGATGGATGGATGGATGGATGGATGGATGGATGG